>UESW01004770.1:658028-691856 GCA_900491605.1 Calamus simplicifolius | reverse complement strand
CAAAATAGAAAATATCAATCATGACATTCCTTAGTATTTTGAAGTGTAAGACAAGGCATGCCAAAGTTTAGCATATTTGCCGAAACTCTAAATATGATTTTTAAAAATACATTGTATGACTCCCCCTTAGGTTTTGTAACATTGAACAAAGTGCATGAAACAATATAACTGAATTTTTGTTCCATTTCTCCAAAAGTGTGCATTTTAAATCATGAAATCATAAGTATATAGTTCCATTTCTCCCACAAGAAAATATGCATTTCAAGTCATGAAATCAAATGTATGCTATTCCATTTCTCCCCCTTTTTGTCATCAATCAAAAAAAGATGAAAGGATAATCATATTTCACTGTATGTCTTTTCTTCAAGGAATGATGTAAATAAAACATAAAGATAAATACAATAATTTCATGCATTGAAACATATGAAATAGAATATAAGCCATGTCATAATCAAATACATATAGGTTTTACAGACATTCCATTCATACAATCCCTACAAGCTCCATAGCATTCAAAGTTACAAACATAGGTTCATAGCACATAAAATTACAATCATAGGTTCATAACAAACAGTTCATCATAAAAGTCAGTCATAAATAGGATACAATCCATAGAAAGTCTAAATACATATTTAGTCAATAACTTCAGGTCGAGAGGAAGAAGATCCATGGGTGTGTCCTCGTATCGCAGGACGAGACAAAGATAGATGTGGACCATGTCGACATTGTGGAACTTCCGATGGAGAGAGCTGTTGCATAAAAGCATGAATTTCTTGAGACACACTGTGGCATTGCTGAACAATACTGGCAAGATAGGTGAGAACAGCTTGAACTGTCTCAGTCTTGACCCAGTTGGAAGCCAATTCAGAACTTGCCACATCAGCAGCACTTTCCAATAAAGAACTCATATCGTTTCGTAACCAAGAAATTTCACAAATATTTTTCCAACATTCACCATCTCTTCATAATGAAAAGCCTTTCCCTTAAAATATTAACATTATGCTGTAAATCATCCAAGCTCATTCCAATATCCGTAAGGGAGGTGGATGAGATATGGGGAACCAAAGATGAATCACTAGATTGGGAAGAACTGCCCTCCGAACTTCTGATAGATACAACATCTGAAATTCTTCTAACCAGGGTGTCCATATCATCAGGGTCCATCTTGACAGTAATGGAACGATGAGGTTGGTTAGAAGTTTGGAAGGGTGGCGATACATGGGATGGATTAGGATCAATCGATGGATTGTTATCAGCAGGAGGATTATTATTAACATATGGATTAGGATCAATGTGCATAAGGTCATTTAATTCAAACAGATAGGGGTAATTAGGAGGTGAAGTAGCATAACCATGAGAAGAAGAAGCAAAGGACTGAGGTGCAGCAGGAAAATAATGAGGTGCAAAAGGTCCCTCCCCCTGGACAGGTGCATAATGATCTTGCACCATCTCCCTGTGTCTTGTCCAAAGGCCATCTACCATAGAAATTCCCATACGGCTCAAGGTGCACTCATTGTAATAATCCGTATGGCTCAGTTTGCATATAGTCTCACCTCTAACTCTAACTCCAAAGTGTGTAAAGATATGGGTGAGAAGAAGGCCATAGAGTAGGGCTGCTTTAGATCTGCCATTGCTTCTTTCATAACACAGAACATTAATCTGGGTAGGTTCAATGGAATTTGACTAACAACATGATACATAATACATAGATCTCTTTCATTTACATAGTCAAAACTGCCACTTCTAGGAGCTAAACATCGAGATATTATATGATGAAGTAACCTCATTTCTATATTTAAATCTTTTGCGAAAATCTTGTCAACCTTGGAAGCATCCTCAGTACCAAGTACAATTTGCATTCTATAGGTTTTACTTTCAGCTAACTCCTCAACTAAACCTCTAGCAGGAGCGTGCAATATAGATCCTAAAGTACCTTCACTAAGTTCAATTCTAATACCTTTCACAATGGAAGACACATTACCACCACTAAAGCTAATATTATAGTAGAACGTTCTAACAAGATCAGGATAGATTGGAGCTTCTATTTTAAGTAAATAATCCCAACCTTGGTTTACCAACATGCTACCAATCTGAAAATTTTTATTTGCTAGGAATTTGAAGTCAACTAATCTACCAAAAGCAACAGATCTACTTATCATGGACTCAAAACTGAAAGATCTAGATGGGGAACCTTCTCCATGACCTTAGGAAGAAGATGCACCGCGAGTGAATCTCACCTTAGGTGCCATGATTCAGATCTAAAATAGCTAGGAAGAACAGATTGAAATGGAGTTTGGATGGACGGAAGAGGCTTGACGATTTGGAGAAGAATTGAAGTGGAGGGAATGGAATATAAATCACTCCATCTAGCCATCCAACACCAACATTGGACCTCCGACCACAAAAGTTGGTCATCCAACACAAAAGTTGGACGTCCAATCTTTAGCTATTGGTCGTCCAACTACAAAGTTGGACGTCAACTACAAAGTTGGACATCCAATGGCCAAAGTTGGTTGGCCAACTGATCAACTAATGGAGGATTCCAAGGAAGTTTTCCAACAATTCAAGGTTCAAAGTGCAGAAAAAGGAATGGGCATTCAAACATCAATGCAGAATAATTCATAGATGATCTAGAAAATTCAAATAAAATAAGGATCATGAAGATAGATCAATAAGATTTCATATGATCAAGTTTCGTACAAAGGTCATAATTATAAAAGAGTATAAAAATCAAACAATCATAACAATTATTAGATTGAAGGGTCAAGTATGCCAAGCTCCCTTCTAATTTCATAAAACTTTGACTAATCAAGAGGTTTTGTGAAAATATCCGCGAGTTGATGATCAGTACATACATGTTCAAGCATAATATCACCATATTAATATGATCTCTAATAAAATGGTGTCTAATCTCTATGTGTCTTGTTTTAGAGTATTAAATAGGATTCTTAGTTAAATTGATAGCACTAGTATTATCATATTTTATAGGAATATCTTTATGTTTAATGCCATAGTCTTCTAGTTGTTGCTTAATCTATAGGATTTGAGCACAATAACTTTTAGCTGCAATATACTCAGCCTCAGCTATGGACAATGCTACCGATGTTTGTTTCTTACTAAACCATAAGATTAAGTTAACACCTAAAAATTGGCAAGTTTCGCTAGTATATTTTCTATCTAGTTTACATCCTGCAAAGTCTGAATCTATGTAACCTATTAAGTCAATGCTAGATTGTTTATCATACCATAATCCTAAGTTTCTAGTGCCATTCAAATACTTAAAAATTCTTTTAACAACTAATAAAATGATTCCTTAGGGTTAGCTGGTATGTAGCACACATGCAAACACTAAATAATATATCTGACCTACTAGCAGTTAGATATAGCAAAGATCCTATCATGTCTCTATATAATTTTATATCAACACTTTTATTAATACTACTAGAATCTAATCTACAAGAAGAGCTCATAAGAGTATCGATACACTTAGAAGTCTCCATGCCAAATTTCTTTAATATTTCTTTGATGTACTTGCTTTGCCAAATGAAGATCCCTTCATTGCTTTGTTTGATTTGTAGTCTGAGAAAATAGTTTAATTCTTTCATCATGTTCATCTCAAACTCTTTCTGCATAAGCTTAGCAAAGTCTTGATACAAGGATTCATTGTAGCACCAAAAATGATGTCATCTACATAAATTTGAACAATAAGCATATAATCATTTTCTCTTTTAATAAATATTGTATCAATATTTTTTCTAATAAATTTATTGCTAATCAAGAATTGCTTAACCTATCATACCACGCTCGAAGAGCTTGTTTCAAACCATACAAGCTTTATTCAATTTGAAAACATGGTTTGGAAACAAGTGATTCTTAAATCCTAGTGGTTGTTTAACAAATACTTGCTCAATAATATATCCATTAAGAAAAGCACTCTTAACATCCATTTGATATAACTTGAAATTCATAAAACATGCAAAAGCAAAAAGTAATCTAATAGTTTCTATTCTAGCAATAGGTGAGTAAGTTTCATCAAATGCAATATGAATGGATTCTTCTACTACTAAGGTATTTTTATTGAAAACTCTATATGCTCTACTAGAGGATGAATAACCAAAAAATGCCTTCATCAGATTTTGCATCAAATTTGTTAAGGTTAGATTTTCCATTGTTCAAAATAAAACAATGACATCCAAAAACATGAAAATATGCAATATTGTTAGGTTTTCTATTTTTTCAAAGCTCATGTGGGGTCTTTTTAAAATTGGTCTTATCAAAGCTCTATTTAAAATATAACATGCAGTGTTGATTGCTTCTGCCCAAAAGTACTTTGGAAGGTTGCTTTCACACAACATGGTACTAGCCATTTCTTTCAAAGTTCTATTTTTTCTTTCTATCATCCCATTTTGTTGAGGTATCCTAGGTGTAGAAAAATTATGATTTATGCCATGCTCATTAAAAACTTTCAAAAAGATGATTTTCAAATTTCTTTCCATGATCACTTCGAATAGATAAAACCAAAACTTCTTTTTCATTTGTATCTTGTTAATAATTTTTGAAATATAGAAAATGCTTCATCTTTGCTTGCTAAAAATAAAACTCAAGTAAATCGAAAGAAATCATCGATAATTATAAAATAATAATGCTTGCCGCCTAGACTTATGGTTCTAGTCGATCCAAATAAATCCATGTGCAATAATTAAAGGCCTAGA
Source organism: Calamus simplicifolius (assembly GCA_900491605.1). NCBI lineage: Eukaryota > Viridiplantae > Streptophyta > Magnoliopsida > Arecales > Arecaceae > Calamus > Calamus simplicifolius. Next base: position 687,144 of record UESW01004770.1, on the reverse strand, counting down.
AGTTGAAACTATATTTTGGATTTACATAAAACTCTAGTTTGCTTTCCAAACTAACATGCATCACAAATCTTATCTTTTTAAAATTTAATTTTAGCAAACATTTTACTAAATCCTTTTTAAGTAATTTTGAAAGTAGATCCATGCTAACATGCGCAAGTCTACGATGCCATAACAAACTAGATTCATCTATTTTAGCATTCATGACAATTAGACAATCAAAATTATGGTCATTCAAATTATTCAAATCAATAATATAAATATTTTCATACCTATAACCAATGAATTTCATACAATTATCAGTAGGAATTTGAAATAATGCAAACAGATGATTCAAAAATTACTTTAAAACTTTATCACACAATTGACTTATACTTAATAGATTATGTTTTAAACCATCAACAAGTAAAGTATTATCAATATAAGCATGAGATGTGATACCTATTTTATCAATTCAATAATTTTGCCTTGGCCATTAGCTCCAAAAGTAACCACACCTTCATCCTTGGCCTTCAAAGTGATGAACTGTGATTCATCATCCATTATGTATCTTAACATCCGCTATTAAGGTACAATTTTCTTTTAGCTTCATGGGTTGCAAGACACACCTACATTCATAATATCTAGTTTTACTTTTAGGTACCCAAGCTTTCTTGGGTCTTTTGGGGTTAGTTAACATGGTTCCTTTTGGAACCCAATTTTTCTTAACACTATCACATGCATAAGATTTATATGCCTTTAAACCATATTTAAAGCATGTAACATTTGAAGATTGACCAGCATGCACAAAGATGTTTTTCAAAAACTTTTGATTTCTAAAGGGATTATATCCTAATTGGCTTTATCGAAAATAACTCTTTGACTATCTAAAATCATATTAAGTTTTGTAGAGCTCAAAGTAAATCTATCTACAATAAATTTCAACCTATCTACTTCAGATTTCAAATTACTATTTTCTTTTATCAAAACTTTATTTTCTTCAGTATATTTATTGTTTTCTAAAGTAAGTTTTGAATTTGATTTTTCAAATCTTTGTTCTTAGAACTCAATTTAGCAAAATGATCAATTAGTTCATAGAAAGAACCATGCAATTCAGCAAAGGTAAAGTCATTAAGGAAACAGGGCTTACCTTGCCGTAATCTGCATGAAGCACAGGTTGGCGACTTCGCTCTTTTCTCTTCCTCGGACCTTGAGTTATCGCTGTCACTCCAAGTAGCCATCATTTCTTTCTTTTTGAACTTCTTGGAAATTTTTTTTAATTATGGACATTCTAATCTAAAGTATCCTGATTTCTTGTATTCATAATATATTATTTCCTTTTCTTTTCCTTACTTCCTTCTCCTTTTACAAATGACCTTTTTCTTTCTTTAAATTTCTTTTTTTTTTTTAAACTTCTTGAATTTCCTTGTAATCAGGGCCATGTCTTCATCATCACTATCATCTACGGATTCCACTGATTCCTCTTTTTGATCTAAACTTTAAAGGGCCATGTTCTCCTTCTTTTTGATGCATCTTCATCCGCATATTGTTTGACTTGTAATTTGTGCATAAGGGACAACAACAGTTCCTCTAAGGGTAAAGTATTAGATCCTTTGCCTCTTTAATAGCAGTCACTTTGGCTTCCCAAGACCAAAGAAAGATCTTAATACTTTTCTCACAAATCAACATTAGTATACGATTTACCAAGGCTTTTAAGCCCATTAATAATATCAATAAATCTTGTGAACATATCAAAAATAGACTCATTTGATTTCATTTTAAACAATTCATATCTATGAACACGCATATTAATTTTGAACTCTTTTACTTGATTGGTACCCTTGTGGGTATCCTCTAACTTATCCCATATTTCCTTTGCGGAAGAGCAAGTAGAAAGATGGTTGAACTCATTAGCATCCAATGAACAATACAAAATATTCATAGCTTTAGCATTAAGTTGAACCAATTTTTTATCATGTTCATCCCACTCCATTTCCTATTTGGGAATCTCTATCCCATTAGATCAATTGTGGGTGTGTGCAGACCATTGACTATGGTACTCCATAGATCATAGTCAAGTGCCTAGATGAAGATTTTTATACTAGCTTTTCAATAACTATAATTTATGCCATTAAATAAATGTGGCCTATTTGTGGATTGCCCCTCACTCAACATGGCTGCTATGATCTTTTGCTCAAAGCATTTTAAGGCTTAACAATAAGAGTACCTGCTCTGATATCACTTGTTGCCCAGATATAGCAACCTAAGAGGAGTGAATTGGGTTCTTAAAAAATTTAGTAGCAAGTATATGGACTTAAAATTTTTACGAATAAATTGAGTGTAGTGTGGTGTAGATAATAAGCAATCAATCACAAAAATAGCACAACCAAATACATGAGATTTATAGTAGTTTCGTGCCAACCCAGCACCTACATTGTTGGTCAGATAGCAACCCAAGAGGGGGGGGGGTGAATTGGGTTTTTCAAAAATTTAAACTCTTTAAAATAAACCCCAGCGGAAATAAAAACTTAGATTCACACAGATTAAAACAGAATATGCACAAATAGAGAATTAGAGATAATGAGACAATCACGGCAAACACAGAGATTTTATAGTGGTTCGGTGTACCTACACCTACGTCCACTCCCAAGTATCTTTTGGGTCCACACTATAATCAATCTGATTACAGCAGAGTTGTTTTGCAAGCTCACAACTCGAACTTGTTTTTTTCCGGGTGCACAACGAACCCAGCTGGTTTTCAAGGCTTACCAGCACAAAACCTTACACCACAAGCAAACTGCTTGCACAAGGCTAACAGCCTCAAAGGAATCAATCCTCCGATTGACCCAGCAAACAATAATCGTTTTTACAAAACAAAGGCTCCTCCAATGAGCAAATATACAATGATAGAACACGAAATAAAGAGATAGGAATCAAAGCCTGATTTGCAGATCTTGGTGGCTTGCTTCTTCTCTTTCTTGGGTGGATCTTCCTTTAGAATGCTCTTGAAGCTCGAAGATCAGAAAACTAGGGCTTGCTTCTTTTCTTGAGATTTCTTCAAAATGGAGCTATGAAAGCTTGGAATCTCTCTCTTTTCTTTTGGGGAATCAGTATAATCTTTCTCTCGAATTTTCCCTCTTTTCTTTTCTGATGGATTTCAAAGATTTTCTCTATTCTTTTCTTTTTGTCTCTCTCATTTTCGGATGCAGCAAACCCTCTTCTTATAGATAGTATAATCCATAAATAGTTTAAAACTATCCGTTAGAAACAAGTGTAAGAAGGATTAGAACCAAAAATAGCAATAGCCGTTGGGATTAAAAAGATAAAAGTAAAGTTTAGAGTCGTTCTGACAGTTCTGGAGTCGTCTGACATTCTGGAGTCGGCTCTAACTTTTCTGGAGTCGGCTCTAAATCAAAAATCCCAAATCGCTTGAACTGGAGTCGTCTCTGACTTTTCTGGGGTCGACACAAAATCTTCTGGAGTCGACTCTAACAGTCCGGAGTCGACTCTAAGTCGTGGCCAGAAAAACCATCGTTCTGTCTTTTCTGTTGGAGTCGGCTCTAACAGTCCAGGAGTCGACTCTAAGTCTGTGCCATTTTTGGAGTCGACTCTGCGATTCCATGTGTCGACTCTAATGTCTGCAATCTTACCTTGACATTAGATTCGAACTAGAACTTGATTTGTCTTATGATTTTGATTAATAAATCATATCATAAACTAAAAAACTTAATCAAAATCATTAGTAACTTCAAATGTTATACTCAAATAGTTTTGTTAATCATCAAAATCAACAATTGGGTCAACAATCTCCCCCTTTTTGATGATGACAAAAACTTTGAGTATATGCATTAAAAATTCATTTGAATTAAGAGTTATAGACATTGTTAAAGCTTTAAAACTTCCTAACAGAGAATTTGATGCCAATTTTTGAAATGAATCAAAAAAGATACATGAGTTCTATTATAAACATCAATCAAGATAATTTAACTTTACGTAGGAAATTATTAAGCTCCCCCTGCATTGAATAACTCCCCTATGTAAATAAACTGAAATCGATTGATACAAATTGATTAGAATTTATAAATCTCAAAATTTCTCTCCCCTTTTTAGATATGCCAAAAGATTGAAATCTTATACTCCTTCCATTCTTATATCCTTATATTCTTCCATTCTTATTTCCTTTATGCATATACAATTTTCTCTCCCCCTTTTTTGTTATCAGCAATAAGGTGAATTTAAAAATAATAAAGAAGGTTATCAGAGCGGGTTGTTGGTTCATTCAATCATAGAGATGGTAATTGGTTCTCATAGACAAATTTGCAATAAAAGGATAATTGTATTTCAATGCAAGATTCATTACATGTGTCAATCAAGTACATTCTTAGAAAAGTATATTCAAGTATATCCACAGAAAACCAAAATTCCTAGATACATGCTATCAAAGTAAAGAAAGCTAGAAATCCTAAGATACAAACTAGGATAAGATAGGGTATCAAAATCAAACATGCTTGTAAACAATTTTCTTCAAATGACCAATCATTTCCATAATTTCATCTTTTTGGTCTTTCTTAAATTTTTCAAGACAAGCTTCAACTTGTTGGACAGCAACATCAATATCTTTCTTCAACTGACCAGTAGCATCTAAATAGACTCTTGATCCATCTGCTATCCCTTCTAGTCTTTCAAAAATCTTTTGAAGCTCAGATGACATGGCATTCACTGATTTATCCAAAGTAGAAACTATCATGTCAAGCTTAGCAGATATAATTTCATTTCACTTCTCATATCCGAATCATGCTCAGTCAGTAGGGCTCTGAGCTGATCAAGCTGCTCCTCTGAAAATCTTCCAGATACCAAGGCTGACTGATGTGGAGGTGAAGGATGAGTGCTCGGTCCAGCCTCTGAAGGTCCAGCAGTAGATGGTCCAGGAATATCCTCTGCTCTGGCCTCCTCAACTCTAACTTCCTCTGCTCTGGTCTCTTGTCCTCTTTTTATCCAAATATTATTCTCTTTTCTGAAGCCCATGCGGTGAATTGTAGAGACACTGTAGTAATCAGTATGCCTTAACTTCCTTAGTGGCTCATTATCCATTATTAGCACACCTTGGCTTCTAAAAACTAAGGTCAGAATCATACCGTATGGCAGTGTTGATCTCTTCTTGGTTGCTGCTTCTGCCATATAGCCAATCATCATTCCAGCTAAATTAACAGGCCTTCCAGTAATGATACAGTCCATCAACAAGATATCTCGCTCCGAGACATATTCAAACCTTCCAATTTTAGGAAACAAGATTCTTCCACAAATATTATGAAGTAACCTGAGTTCCAAATTTAGTTGATTAGCCATGATTTCTTCAAACTCAGATACTTCTCTCCCTAACATCCTAGATAGGGCACCTCCTCTATCATCATGTTGATACTCAACTAGTCCAATAGTAGGCATCTCCAATAAATTTCCAAGAATCTCGGTTGTGATTATCACTTTGGTTCCTCTTACAAAACTCACTAAACCTCCCTCTCCTCTACATAAATCATTGTAGAATTCTCTCACAAGGGCAGGGTACGTAGGAACATCTAAGAACAAACTTTTCCCATCCCATTTCCTTCAATAATCGGCCAATAGCGAAGCCCTCCGAAGCAAATAAATTGAAATCTACTTTTCTTCCAGTTGTAATGGCCTTACCCGCTAATTGATCTACTCGAGGAGAAGATGGTGAAGGTGGAGAAGCATCTTGGGTGGCAGATGATGAAGACGGTGAGGGTTGCCTCCGAATCGACGCTTCGTGGGAACCGATCCACCAAATAGCATGCTTCTTAGGAGCCATAGGAATTGATTGGAATGAGTTATTGAGAGATTTGAGGGGTTTGGAGGGGTTGGAATCGATTTGGAACGGCTTTGGAAAGGTTTAGGAGACGATAGGGTTCGTTTGGGTGTCGACTCCGCCTTTTTATTTTGACCTAGTTCCTCTTAGAGTCGACTCCCGCAAAGCGAGGTGTCGGCTCCGAACCAGAAAATCTGTCAGCGCCCGAATTAGAGTCGGCTCTGCAGAAGAGTCGGCTCTAATTGCCCAGACAGAACATCAAAATATGAAGGTGTCGACTCCACAAACTGCAGGTGTCGACTCCAATAGTTTCAGTGAAAAATTTAAATTTCAAGGATCTGAAACTAATCAAATTGATCAATAAATTCTAGATAAATGTTCCTTATCAATTGGGGAAACAATGAATCAAATTTCTAGATAAATTTCCTTATTGGACATAGAGGATTTTCAAGAAATTGATGAAGTCTAGATAGTTGTTGTCCTTAAGAGTTTCAGTAATCATTCTAAAGGGTCACAAACTCCTAATTCTCCTCTAAGATAACAAAATCTTCCTCACTCAAAGGTTTGGTAAAAATATCAGCTAATTGATCATTAGTATTAACATAATCAAGATAAATATCATTGTTAGCTACATGTTCTCTAATAAAGTGATGTCTAATTTCTATGTGTTTAGTTCTTGAATGTTGAATTGGATTCTTAGTTAGATTGATGGCACTAGTATTATCACATCTAATAGGAATTTTATCAAGTGTGATACCATAATCTTCAAGTTGTCGCTTAATCCAAAGGATTTGAGCACAGCAACTTCCAGCTGCAACATACTCTGCCTCAGCAGTGGATAATGCAACCGAATTTTGCTTCTTGCTAAACCAAGAGATTAAGTTACTTCCTAAAAGTTGGCATGCTCCACTTGTACTCTTTCTATCTAATTTACAACCAGCATAATCAGAATCAGAATAAGCAATCAATTTTAAGGTTGAGTCTCTAGAATACCATAATCCTACATTTTTAGTTCCATTTAAGTATCTAAAGATTCTTTTAACAGCAAATAAATGTGATTCTTTAGGATTAGATTGATATCTTGCACATAGACAAACAGAAAACATAATATCTGGCCTACTTGCAGTTAGGTAAAGAAGTGATCCGATCATACCTCGGTAATGCTTCTGATCTACTTTCTTACCTTCTTCATCCTTGTCCAGCTTGCATGAGGGACTCATTGGCGTACCAAGAGGTTTAGCAGATTCCATACCAAACTTCTTGAGTATTTCCTTTGTGTATTTTGTTTGGTTGATGAAAATCCCCGCTTTCTCTTGTTTGATTTGAAGTCCAAGGAAGAAGTTGAGTTCTTCCATCATGCTCATCTCGAATTCTCCCTGCATTAACTTAGCAAATTCTTGACAAAGGAGATTGTTAGTAGCACCAAATATAATGTCATCAACGTAAATTTGAACAATTAATAAATCCTTTTCTTTTCTTTTTAAAAACAAAGTTTTATCAACGTTTCCTCTTGAAAAATCATTTTCAATTAAAAATTTACTTAATCTATCATACCAAGCTCTAGGTGCTTGCTTTAAACCATAAAGTGCTTTGTGTAGTTTGAAGACGTGGTTTGAAAATTCATGATCTTCAAAACCAGGAGGTTGTTCAACATAAACTTCCTCATTTATAAAACCATTTAAAAATGCACTTTTAACATCCATTTGAAATAAGTTAAAATTCATATGACATGCAAATGCAAGTAGTAGCCTAATGGCTTCTAATCTAGCAACAGGTGCAAAGGTTTCATCAAAATCTATACCTTCTTCCTGATTATATCCTTTTGCAACTAATCTAGCCTTATTTCTAATTACCAAGCCATTTTCATCCAATTTTTTCTAAAAACCCATTTAGATCCTATTATAGGGTGGTTTTTAGGTCTGTCTACTAGAGTCCAAACTTGGTTCCTAGTGAATTGGTTTAACTCTTCCTGCATTGCTAACATCCAATAACTATCTTTCTCAGCTTCCTCTATAGTTTTAGGTTCTATATGAGATACAAATGCAAGATGATTATTGATATTTCTCATTGATGATCTAGTCCTTACACCTTGAGATGGATCACCTAGGTCTTTAGGATGACCATAAGCATATCTCCAATCTCTAGGTAGATCTTTATCATTATGAGCAGTATCAATACCATCATTCTTAGGTGAGTCATCATCCTTAGCTTCAGGTTCTTGATCTGAAGATACATTTAATTTTTTAAAACCTCTTTCAATCAAAGATGTATCTTTCTCATCATCAATTTTACCCGAACTTGATGCTAAAGACTCATCAAACATATATGATTCTTCTACAACTAAGCTTCTCTTATTAAATACTCTATATGCCTTACTAGATGTAGAATATCCTAGGAAAATACCTTCATCAGACTTTGCATCAAACTTCCCAAGATTATCCTTTCCATTGTTATGAATAAAGCATTTACAACCAAATGCATGAAAATAACCTAAATTTGGTTTCCTATTATGCCATAGTTCATAGGGAGTCTTCTTAAGGATAGGTCTAATCAGGGCTCTATTTAGGATGTAACATGCTGTGTTTATAGCTTCCGCCCAAAAATATTTTGAAAGTTGGCTTTCACATAGCATGGTACGGGCCATGTCTTCTAAAGTCCTATTCTTTCTTTCTACAACTCCATTTTGTTGAGGTGTCCTAGGTGCTGAAAAGTTATGATGTATGCCTTTTTCAAAACAGAATTTTTTAAATAAGTGATTTTTAAATTCAGTTCCATGATCACTTCTAATAGACACTATGGTAGTGTTTTTCTCATTTGTGACTTTCTTAACGAATTTTAGGAATATTAAGAAAGTCTCATCTTTGTGAGCCAAAAACATTACCCAAGTGAATCTAGAGTAATCATCTACTATCACTAGACCATATTTCTTTCCTCCTAGACTTGTGGTTCTAGTAGGTCCAAAAAGGTCCATGTGTAGTAGCTCTAGTGGCCTAGTAGTTGAAACAATATTCTTAGATTTGAAAGAAGTTCTTGTTTGTTTTCCAAACTGACATGCATCACATATTCGATTATTTTTAAAATTTAAGCTAGGAATACCTTTAACTAGATCCATTTTCAATAGTTTAGAAATTAGGTGTGTGCTTGCATGACCTAATCTACGGTGCCATAGCCAACCAATCTCATTCATCTTTGCATTATTAGCAACTAGCAATGATTACTTGGAGATAAATTACTCAAATCAATTAAGTACACATTGCCATAACGTTTACCAACAAGAATAATGCTATTATCAATGGGATTAGTAACAGTAAGCTTCAAAGGAAACTTTGAAACCTTTATCACACAGTTGGCTAATACTTATCAAATTATGTTTAAGTCCATGACATATAAAACATTATCAATATGAGTAGATGGAGTAATTTGAATCTTACCAATACCCATGATATGGCCTTGACCATTATCACCAAAAGTAACTACTCCACCTCTTTTTGATTCAAGGGTGATGAATTGATCTTTGTCACCGTCATGTGTCTTGAGCAACCACTATCCAGGTACCATTTTTTTTCAGTCTGATGGCTGCAAGACACTCCTGCAAAACATTCATGTCTTAATTTTAGGTACCCAAGCCTTCTTGGGTCCTTCATGGTTAGATGCATTAAATATTGTTCCTTTGGGAACCCAAATCATCTTTCTTTTATTATGTGGAGATTTACACATATAAGATTTATGTCCTTTGTTTCCACATTTAAAACAAGTAATATTTGATAATTTTTCAGCATGTATAAAAATATTTTTCAAAGATTTTTGCTTTTTAAGTGGATTATATCCTAATCCAGCTTTATCAAAGATAGCTTTTTGATTGTCCAAAATCATATTAAGTTTGATAGAGCTCAAAGTAAATTTATCAACTATAGGTTTAAGTCTATCAACTTCATTTTTCAAGCTTTCATTTTCTTTCATCAAAACTTCTTTTTCTACAACATGCTTTTTATTTTCTAAGGATAGTTTTTGCATTTGATTTTTCAGATCTTTGTTCTTTGAACTTAAGTTTGCAAAATCATCCATTAATTCATAAAAAGCACTATGCAATTCATCGAAAGTAAAATCATCAAGAAAACTCGGACTTACCTCATCATTGTCCGCCATGAAGCATAGATTGGCCATTTCACTCTTTTCTTTCTCTTCGGAACTTGAGCTTTCCGAATCACTCCATGTGGCCATCATTGCCTTCTTTTGAATTTTCGGATGCCTTTCTTTAGTTGTGGGCATTCAGATTTAAAATGACCCAGCTTCTTACATTCAAAACAAATAACTTCTTTTTCTTTGCCCTTGTCCTCATCCTTTCTTGCAAAGGGCTTTTTCTTTTCAAACTTCTTCTTCTTCATGAATTTTTTAAATTTTTTTTGTGATGAGTGCCATGTCCTCATCATCATTTCATCTTCAGATTCATGAGGCTCTTCCATATATTCAGAAATCTTAAGAGCCATAGTCCTCTTCTTCTTTGACTCATCATCATCAATGTTACTTAATTTGAAGCTCATGAGTCATCAAGGATCCCAATAATTCTTCCAGGGGTAGGGTACTTAGATCTTTTGCCTCTTGTATTGCAGTCACTTTAGCTTCCCAAGTCCTAGGCAAAGAGCGTAAAACCTTCCTCACAAGATCAGAATTATCATAAGATTTACCAAGGCTTTTTAAACCATTAACTATATCAGTAAATCTTGTAAACATGTCAGTAATAGATTCACATGCATCCATCTTAAACAATTCATACTTATGAACTAGCATGTTAATCTTGGATTCTTGACTTGATTTGTTCCCTCATGGGTAACCTCAAGTCTATCCCAGATTTCTTAGCAAAATGCAAATAGATATACGATTGAATTCATTTGCATCTAATGAGCAGTATAAAACATTCATTGCTTTGGCATTAAGTTGTGCCAATTTTTTATCATGTTCATCCCATTCCGTTTTGGTTTAGGAATCTCCATGCCATTAACTCTAGCAGTGGGTGTGTGGTCCATTGACTATAATGCTTCATAGATCATAGTCAAGTGCTTGAATGAAAATTTTCATTCTAGCCTTCCAATAACCATAGTTTAATCCATTAAACAAGGGTGGTCTATTTGTAGATTGACCTTCGAAAAAGATGAACCAGCTTGAGTTGCCATGTGGATCTTTGACTCTTGATCGTTAGATCAAATCAAATGAGCACTAGCTCTGATACCAATTGTTGGTCCAGATAGCAACCCAAGAGGGGGGGGTGAATTGGGTTTTTTCAAAAATTTAAACTCTTTTGAAAATAAACCCCAGCGGAAATAAAAACTTAGATTCGCACAGATTAAAACAGAATATGCACAAATAGAGAATTAGAGATAATGAGACAATCACGGCAAACACAGGAGATTTTATAGTGGTTCGGTGTACCTACACCTACGTCCACTCCCAAGTATCTCTTGGGTCCACACTATAATCAATCTGATTACAGCAGAGTTGTTTTGCAAGCTCACAACTCGAACTTGTTTTTTTCAGGTGCACAATGAACCCAGCTGGTTTTCAAGGCTCACCAGCACAAAACCTTACACCACAAGCAAACTGCTTGCACAAGGCTAACAGCCTCAAAGGATCAATCCTCCGATTGACCCAGCAAACAATAATCATTTTTACAAAACAAAGGCTCCTCCAATGAGCAAATATACAATGATAGAACATGAAATAAAGAGATAGGAATCAAAGCTGATTTGCAGATCTTGGTGGCTTGCTTCTTCTCTTCTCTTGGGTGGATCTTCCTTTAGAATGCTCTTGAAGCTCCGAAGATCGAAAAACTAGGGCTTGCTTCTTTTCTTGAGATTTCTTCAAAATGGAGCTATGAAAGCTTGAATCTCTCTCTTTTCTTTTAGGGAATCAGTATAATCTTTTCTCTCGAATTTTTCTCTCTTTTTTTCTGATGGATTTCAAAGATTTGTCTCTATTCTTTTCTTTTTGTCTCTCTCATTTTGGATGCAGCAAACCCTCTTCTTATAGATCAGTATAATCCATAAATAGTTTAAAAATATCCGTTAGAAACAAGTGTAAGAAGGATTAGAACCAAAAATAGCAATAGCCGTTGGGATTAAAAAGATAAAAGTAAAGTTTAGAGTCGTTCTGACAGTTCTGGAGTCGCGTCTAACTAACTGGAGTCGGCTCTAAATCAAAAATCCCCAAATCGCTTGAACTGGAGTGTCTCTGACTTTTCTGGGTCGACACAAAAATCTTCTGGAGTCGACCTAACAGTCTGGGAGTCGACTCTAAGTCGTGGCCAGAAAATCATCGTTCTGTCTTTTCTGTTGGAGTCTGCTCTAACAGTCCAGGAGTCGACTCTAAGTCTGTGCCATTTTTGAGTCGACTCTGCAATTCCATGTGTCGACTCTAATGTCTGCAATCTTACCTTGACATTAGATTCGAACTAGAACTTGATTTGTCTTATGATTTTGATTAATAAATCATATCATAAACTGAAAAACTTAATCAAAATCATTAGTAACTTCAAATGTTATACTCAAATAGTTTTATTAATCATCAAAATCAACAATTGGATCAACATACATCCACTCCCCAATAACCCTTTAAGAATTTCACTAACACCACTAACCTACCTGGCTAGCAAAACTTGTTTATGGGCATAAGTAAGCCTTACAAGAATATACACCTCTACCCTCACACGTTTCGCAACTGTGAAACACAAGAACAAAGCACAAGAATATTAAGTATTTGTACAATAAGCTCTTTAAATGAGCATATATTCAAAATAGAATACTCACAATTTTGAAGAACACTCCACATGAGGGCTTCTTCTTTTAAGCGTGTCAGAGCAATGAATGAACCCTTTATAGAAGCTTTGAATGCTCTTCAAGAGTGGTTGTTGGAGCTTTAACACCATGCTAAAATAGGATAATAAATGCTTTTCAAGTGGCTTCACAAGTACTCAATGTGGCTCTCTAACTATTTCTTCCCAAAATAAAAGTCTCTTTCAATGTGTTTTTCTTACCCTTTTTCTCACTATATTTTTGATTTTTTATTTCTATTTTTTCCTCCTTAAATCACTGTACAAATGGGCTATTTATACACACAATAAAAATCCAACCACTGTGAGAGAAGGAGATGAAAACTAATTATATTGAAACGTTAGAAAATAGCCGTTATAAAAATTTTCATAGCCATTGATCGATCGATTGATCATCTAATGCCTTTTTCAAACGTGTTATAGCGAAAAACCTAGAGCATTTCCAAATTGGACGCCTAGTTGGGCGTCCAATAAGCCAAAAGAAAAGTCCCTGCACGCGTTGGACGCCCAATTGGGCGTCTAACAAAAAGTTGGATGCCCAATTGGGCATCTAACAAATGATGTCAGCAAGTTGGATGCCCAATTGGGAGTCTAACTTAAAGTTGGATGCCCAATTGGGCATCTAACTCATGATTCGTCATGTTGGATGCCCAATTGAGCATCTAACATAGTGAATCCAAGCCAGGGTTGCTTCAAACTTTCATAAAAAAATAAAGTCAATGGGTTTTTGGCACAAGAGAAGTTAGAAACTCATTTTGCAAGGCATGAAGAATGATCCGAATGCTCTGTTTGTACAAAACACTTTGTAACATAGCTAAATTGAATGAATATCAGCTCTAAGTCCTTTGAAAACTTGATTTTGATAAGAAAAACAATCAAGGAAAGTCCACTTGAAGTCCATTGAATCAATCATGAAGTTCAAATCTTTTGTAAAATTCATTTTGTAAGAATGTCATTCAAGGATAGTCACAAAATTCATCAAGCAAACATAAAGTTCAAGACTGATGATACGTTCAAAATTCATCACAAGCTTTTTAGAAAACAAATCAAAGTTAAGGTACATATTACAAAATTATCATTTTACTTTTGTTATCTTTCATTTGATTTGAAACTTATCTCAATCTGAAGCAAACACCTTCTTTAATGATGGATTACCTGAAATCACTTAATCTTAACAATAATATCATTAGTACCATACTTAATTATTTTGTATTCATCAAAATCAATATTAGATCAACAAAAATAACGAAGAACAATAGCCATTACAATGATTATTATTTTCAACAAAAACAATCTATACTGTTGTATACTATTGCTGATCTAGAATGAAAAAAGTAATAGCTATGTGGCATGGAAGATGAATCTACAACAATGTGAAATCTTAGCTGTTAAGAGCAAGCAACTTGAGGATATGTATGCAAGTGTGCAGTTGCTTGATGCATGAAAAGATGGAAAAACAGAATTGAATCAATTAGAAAAAGAAGAAAATTCCATAGTCCAATTCGATATCTACATCTACCATTTTCGATACATACATTTTCAAAACATACATACATACATATACATGCATGCGTGTATGTATATATATATATATATGTGTGTGTGTATGTATGTATGTATGTATTTATTTACTCATATTTATTGAAATGGGAGGAAAAGCAACCAATATAAGAATGTGCTAGCTAGTCATAAGCACTTGATGGGGAATGGGTCAATAATTTGTGTCAGGCTTGACTCCCCATCTCGAATGCGACCATAATCACCTCCATAGGAGCTAAAATTGGATCAAGATAAGGAATGGTTCAACAATGTATATTATTAGGCTTAACAACCCCCTCAAGTATAACTTGAAACTGGGGGCATGACAACATACATGTTAATCAGTTAGTTGATTGATTACTTAGAGGGGATTTGAACTTATAATTCCTAGAAATTGGTTCTAATATTATGTACCCCAAAGCCAAAGTAATAGAAATGGATCAACAACGTATATTGATTTGACAAGAGGGAATCAAAAATAAACTCGAACATACAATTCCAAAGACGACCAATCATTCTCCAAATTTATGTCAAGCTTGTAAGTCTCTTCTTGTTGCAAATATTTAAGCCATGAAGTAATCTATAGCCTTTCTTGATGGAGCAAAAATAGATTTTGGCTTTCCAAAGAAAGTCTCCCATTGCATTCTTTTTGTGAGGTCGAATGGATGGTAATTGCTAATTAATCCCAAACTATATTTACTCACAAACTAAAGTAGTGTTGTTAAAAGAGCTAGGCACATTTAAGCGTAAAGAAATCTTGGAGCCTAGGCGTAAGGCATAAAGTATAGGCACATACTTAAGTAAAGTTAGGCATATATTTTTGAAATAAATGGTAGAATAATAGTAATACATTTAGCCTATTAGCATAATGGAAAGATTTCTCTTTCTCAATTGAAATTTGTAGTCCTTGATATCCTTCCTTCTCTTTTTTAGATGATAGCATAATTTTTGATGTCCAAATCTTTATTTTTCAATTTTTAGCTTTTTTATAGGTAAGAAAAATAATTGTATATGGGTTGGTGTATCATAAAGTCAACACGGTTAATACATATGATATATTTAAAAAATTATTACAAATATAGTTTATTAAGAAAGGCATGCTTTTCTTGCATTTTAAATCAGATCAAAGGTATACTTTTTTTTTGCCTCATGTATGCCTAGATGAAAGTGTGTCACCTAGCATATAAGAAGTGGCTAACCCTTAACACGTAGCACTTTATGCTTTAGGTGCATGTTAGGGTGTAAGAAGTACCTAACCCTTGTAGTCTTATTCCTCACACCTTAAACATGCTTAATGCGTGCCTTTGAGAACAATGAACTGAATTTGATGACTATTTATGTTATCCAATTCTGTAAATTAAAATGTTGCAATTCCAAAATTATATACTTATTTGAATACTTGTTTTCTTGATGATATATGCTTAGTCAATTTTAGGGCATGTTTAACTGCTGGAATAGGTTATCCATGGAACTATCCTAATACATGTGGCCGTGAGAGGAAAGTAAATGGTTTAGAGAATTTCTATTATTAGGCCTGTGAGGTCCAATAGATGGTAATCACTGATTAATCTCAAGTTGTGTTTTTTGTTCACAAACCGAAGTTGGTGACTACTTATGCTATCCAATTCTATGAATTAAAATTTTGCAAATCCAAAATTATATATATTTATTTGAGTACTTGTTTTCTTGATGATTCAAGCTTACTCAAATTTAGGGCCTGTTTAATTGATGGAATAGGTTATACATGGAATTAACCTAATACATGTGGCCATGAGAGGAAAGTAAATGGTTTAGAGAATTTCTAGTATTAGGCCTGTTAAGGAGTGTAGAATTCGAAAAACATGGATATTGTATGTCACCTTTATTATCAGATGCATAATTCCTTCTTTTCCTTTTTTTTTTCTTTTCTTTTTCTTTTTTTGGGGGTGGTGTGGGGCGGGATATGATTCTCGGTGACCTCGGACATCGGTTTCTTCTCTCCTTCCTGTGGCACCTCTCTTAAAGTCAGTTTGGAGTAGCTATAAGAGGCGTATGTTGTGTGGCGTCCAAACAAGCCCTTGAAGATTGTTTTGTTCACACAACATTGGCAATAACCAGTGTCCTTTGCTAACAATTGAATTTATTGTAGTCGATCAAAATTACAGGTCAACAAGACTTGCATATGCAAGAAATAAAAAATATGGAATAACACCCATAAAATTTTGACCTAACCAATAATTCTAACTTTTTTGGACTCTTGCAATATGATGCATGCTCAAAATGATGAGTTCTACTAAGAACCACAGTTTTGTAGTTTGGCAGTGCTTTGGTTAAGCTGCTGTGTACACATGGAACCCATTCTTGATGGTCTTGCCATTTTATTTGTTAGTTGTTTTAAAAGTAATAAAGAGTTCAATTTAATGGACTTACTCTACAGTCAATCTTTTTGCTCCTTAATCTGTCATCACATGCATGCACATATCTGGTCCACTGTCATGTCTGATTTGAGGTTACATAGATTTGTTGGGTCTATGGTTGGTTTCTCATTTGTAATTTCCATTATAGTTTTTAGTCATGATGATATTCATTCATGTTCTCATTATTGATACCAGACTTTGGCTCCTATCTTGTTGCATATGTCGTTTTTTTATTCTCTCCTTATTTCATGGTGGTGGACTTTTCAAATGTGAACTCATGCAAAACCCTGAGCAATGTCATTTTTGTGCTTGCTTTTCTGCAAATGAAGCCTCATTATGTGGATACTCTTGTTTATCATAGATAATTGATAATCACATTGTCTATATTTAAATTGTATTTTGATACCTTCTTTTCTTAGGCCTCTTTCTGCATGTCTCTGTTATAGAGGTCAGTTACTAACTTTCCATTTTCTGGCGGTGACATATTGCTGGGATCGATGAAACGATTAATCATTACACGTTCTTCAAGTTTAAAAGTTCTCATCACTTCAGCAACCTTGGATGGTGTCAAGGTATTGTTGCCGCCAAGTCACGTTCCTTCAACGCCAGAAAACGAAGATCCTCTTCTCGAAGAAGCTCCTGCAAAGAAGTCCCCGAAGACCGGTTACACCGGTGGGGACCCTCCGACGCTCAAGTAAGCGACTCGGAACAGTGAAAAAAAGAGCTAATAGGAAATAGCTAGAGAACTTGAGTTCAGATCCCTCCCTCATTGTGAGTGTGGGTTTTTACACCTATTCGAGTGTCCCTTTTTCCATTTTCAAAGGTGGCTGATTTCAAGGTGCCGCTATCCGGTAGCGACGGGCAGACTGACAGTGACAGGTCGCAATCGACACTGGCATGTCAGGGTGTCTTGCCCCGCCAGCCACCTGCCAGGCATGGTGCCACAGGTGGTAGGTGGACCTAGTCGTGTCAGGTGCGCCGTTACGGGCAGTGGCCATGCACAGTTGCAGGTGGTTAGTGGGCCACGTGATGGCTGCAGGCGGTTTGTGGGCCACGTGGTCGTATCAGGCGGCTCGAGGATGAAGGGACTCCAGGGCTGCAGCCGAGGGGGCATGAGGTCCGTGGCCAAAGGGACATGAGTCCGATGCCGAGGGAACCTCGGAGGTCCGGGGCCGAGGGGACGCCAGGTCTGAGGCCGAGGGGGTGCCAGGTCCGGGGCCAAGGGGACTCCAGGTCCGAGCCTAGGGGGTGCCAGGTCCGAGGCCGAGGGGACTCCTGGTCCGAGGCCGATGGGACGCCAGGTCCGAGGCCGAGGTGACGTGAGTCCGAGCCGAGGGAACTTCGGAGTCCGAGGGGGCCCCGAAGGCCAAGGGGGCCCCGGAGGCCGAAGCTGAGGTTCCGTCAGTTGCTTTCTCCGTTGACCCGTACAAGGCTTGATCACCACATCAGATGCCCCCTCACCCCTGAGATGATGCGGGCCCACCCCTGCGAGGCGAAAGGGGTGTAAGTTCCCTAGTGGCTGATCCCGTCGTGCTGCCAATTATCAAAGGGCATGTGTCTCTGGGTGCAGCGATGTCATAGTGCGGGTGACCTGGGCCGAAGCGTCACCGCCTCTACTAACGTCAGATCTACGAAGATCTGCCTCGAAGCGGAGTGTCCTCATGGAAGCCCGAAAAGCAACCGCCATCATTGCCATCATGGTGCTGGCGCAGTGATGCTTCGCTATTTGCCGAAGGCAGGGCGCCTCATGTGCCGGGCACCTGTCAAGGCGACCCCGCCTATAGCGGGAGTCTGCATGGCTGGTTAGTAAGGGGATGATTTGAAACTGATAAGTCGGGGGAAAGCCTCGAGTCTTGTCACTTTGCTTGAGATCGTCTTCTTCCTCCGGCTCTCCCGACTGTGTCTTCCTTCCGAGAACCTGTTCTTGCCGCATCCTTTTTCGATCCAGGTCAGTTCTTTGATTGTCCTAGCTCCGCTTTCAGCTCTCATGGATCTTCTCCATCCTAGTCTTCCTCTGCTGATCCTGAGGATCAGATTTCCTCCACGAGGCTTCGCGCCTCTCGTCTCCTACTCCCTCGTGGTCCTCCTCCTCCCCTCGAGGACCACGTGCCTCTTGCTCAACGGCGAGTCACCGGTCGAGCCCCGGCTAGGAGCCGCCCGCCGCCGGCACCTCTTCGAGGGTGGGGGGAATTCCGGAGGGGACCGCCTCCACGGTAGCAGGCCAAGACCTGGCTAACATCAGGGCTCGTTACCAGATCCCTAGGGACATAGGCTGTTCCTACCGACCCTTGACGATAGAGTAGTTTCCTTCCAACCCGGTAGGATTGCCATCTATGAGGTCTCCCTTAGGATAGGTCTTCGCTTACCCTATCATCCTTTTTTCCTCAATCTCCTCGACCGGTACTCCCTGACCCCTGCCCAGTTGGTCCCGAACTCCATTCGAATCATCTGCAGCTTTATTGTACTTTACCACTTCCATGGTATTGAGCCCAGACTCTCCCTCTTCTGCTGCTTCCACACCCTTCGGCAATAGTCGGGTTGGTGGCTGTTTTAGCCCGGCCTGGCCGAGTCCTAAAACTTTACCTTCCTTCTTTCGTCAAGGGATGGAAGTCCCGATTCTTTTTTGCTGACCTCGAGGAAGTGAAGCGAGGTGGGAGGATCCGGACTTGAGGCTAAATAAAGACTCATCAGTGATCCTGGGGGACAGGGAGGCACTTGGGCAGCTCCTAATGGCCGAGATCTCCCGGTGCAACCAACTTTTGTCGGAGGACAACCTCCAACTCACGGGCATTGCCTCTCGAGCGGTGAGCGGCTGCAGACCCGACCCTTAGCCTGTTTCTACTTTTTCTTCCTTTTCCTTTTTTTTTTCTAACTCCAACTGAGACTTGCAGTGATGAAGATCCATGTTCATATTATTAGGAAGGCCGTGAAAAATAGGAAGAGGGTCCTCGAGGGCGCCGAGGGGCCGAGTAGGAGGCAGCAGACCCCAGCCCCGAGCCAACCTTCAGCACGGTCCTCCCCACCCCAGGAGCATAGAGAGTTGGCGGTCGGCCCTTCCGTCGACCTCACAGCCGACACCCCCACGGAGAGCAAGAGGGCTGCAGCAGTGGAGCCCACCGTCCCAACTGTTGAGCCAACTCGGCCGGAGGTGGAGTCGAGCCCGGGTGAGGGCCCCCTAGCTGCGGCGAGGCCACCCATGGAGGAAGTGCCACGGTTCCCATCCCGGTACATGTTACGCCCGAGCCAGCCGAGGGAGGCGAGGCGGGGCGATCCCTTCTCGGCCCTCCACGATGAATCATGGGCGCAGGGCGGAGTCACTATCTCTCAAATCATCCTCCCCGAGTTCCAGGAGGAGCTCAGCCAGTTGGGGGCCTTGACCTTTTTCAGGGAGGCCTTCGTGGCTCTCATCCGGGTAAGTATCCTGCATGGCTTAGTAGTTTTTTCCTTGCATCCCATTAGCTTTTGTACTAACTTACTTTTTGATGCAGTCGGCAAACTCCTTGGTGGCCACACGAGAGGTCATCAACCAAGGGCAGACCGTTCTACACGAGGCTCAGCGGGAGGCTGCCGAGGCTCGAGCCTGGGTTGAGAGGGTGGAAGAGGCTAGGGAGGCGGCCGAACGCTGGGCAGAGGTCGAGGCTGAGCACGCTCGGGCGGCTTTGGACCAATTAGGGGAGGCCATGGGGGCCGTGACTGCCCGAGACTTTCGTATCAACGCCCTTGCCACTAGAATAAAGGCGGCCGAGGAGAGGGCAGAGAAGGCCGAAGAAGCGGCAAGGAGGTCAGATTCTCGTGCTGCGAAGGGGGAGGCCAAAGCCCACGAGGCAGAAGCCGCCGCAGCCATCGCTAAGGAGAGGGCAGCCATTGCCGAGGAGAAGGCAGTTGAGGCCGAGAAGAGGGCTGCGGAAGCTGTAGACAACTTTCACAAGTCCCCTAGCTTCGTGGGCGAGCTAGCCAAAGCCTTCATGAATGTCTATCTGCAGGGGTTCAAGGACTGCCGGGAGAAGGTGGCCAGGGTCTTGGGCCTCCCCGGTGCCATGGAGATAGAGCTGGAAAAGGTGTCCGAGGGGGCACCGTCCGAGGGCGAGCCAGCCGCAGCTGATCCCTGACTTGTATTCTTTCCTTTGGTACTGAAGTCCAACTTGGTCGGCATTTTGTAAGCACCTTTTAAGTAATGAAATCTTTTTTTTTTGAAATCTGCCTTCATTAACGTACTGTAGCGACTTCCCTTTCAGTTCGCCATCGTAGGACCCTTAGGGGCTACGACGGCAACTAGGGGCATTGTCCATTGGCTCACCACGAGCAAATCCATGAATTAGCCGCTACATAGGACCAGACCCTAGCAGGGATGCTGTCGAACTCGAAGTTTCCCTCAGTGAACTCGGTCGACGCATAGGTGTGGGCCTCGAGCTGACATCGGGACTCCAGATCGGTCCATGACCATACTTCAGCGTAGTCGACCTTGCACCATCCGTGTTAACTGAGGCGAGGCCTTGGCGCCGACCTGACCTTGGGTTTTTGAGTATCGATGGTACATCGGGCTTGAAGTGTTAGCTGGCCTTGGGCTTTTGAGTGCCGATGGTACATCGAGCTTGAAGTGCCAAGCTGGCCTCGACTTTTGAATGTCGATAGTACATCGTGCTTAAAGTGCCAAGCTGGCCTCGGAATTTTGAGTGTCGATGGTACATCGAGCTTGAGGTGCTGGGTTGGCCTTGGGCTTTTGAGTGCCGATGGTATATCGGGCTTGAAGTGCTTGGCTGGTCTCGGGCTTTTGAGTGCCGATGATACATCGGTCTTGAAGTATCGAGCTAGCCTTAGACTTTTGAGTGCCGATAGTACATCGGTCTTGAAGTGCCGAGCTAGCCTCGAGCTTTTGAGTGCTGATGGTACATCGGGCTTGAAGTGTCGAGCTGGCCTCGGGCTTTTAAGTGTCGATGGTACATCGGGCTTGAAGTGTCGAGCTAGCCTCGGACTTTTGAGTGCCGATGGTACATCGATCTTGAAGTGCCGAACTGGCCTTGGGCTTTTGAGTGCCGATGGTACATCGGACTTGAAGTGCCGAGCTGGCCTCGAGCTTTTGAGTGCTGATGGTACATCGGGCTTAAGGTGTCGTGCTGGCCTCGGGCTTTTAAGTGCCAATGGTACATCAGGCTTGAAGTGCCGAGCTGGTCTCGGGCTTTTGAGTGCCGATGTTACATTGGGCTTGAGGTGCCGAGCTGGCCTCGGGCTTTTGAATATCGATGGTACATCGGGCTTGAGGTGCCAAGCTGGCCTCGGGCTTTTGAGTGCCAATGGTACATCGGGCTTGAAGTGCCGAACTAGCCTCGAGCTTTTGAGTGCCGATGGTACATCGGGCTTGAGGTGTCGAGCTGGCCTCGAGCTTTTGAGTATCGATGGTACATCGAGCTTGAAGTGTCTAGCTGCCCTTGAGCTTTTGAGTGCCGATGGTACATCGGGCTTGAAGTGCCGAGCTGGCCTCGAGCTTTTGAGTGCCGATGGTACATCGATCTTGAAGTATCGAGCTGGTCTCTGGCTTTTGAGTACCGATGGTACATCGGTCTTGAAGTGCCGAGCTGGCCTCAGGCTTTTGAGTGCCGATGGTACATCAGGCTTGAAGTGTCGAGCTGGCCTTGGGATTTTGAGTGTCGATGGTATATCGGGCTTGAGGTGCCGAACTGGCCTCATGCTTTTGATTACTGGTAGTACCGTCGGAGGTTGTCAGAGTTCCAAGTCCGATTGAATGACTTCCCATTTAGTCCTTCGATTCGGTATGCTCCATGATGGAGGGCTTCAGTGACTCGATAGGGTCCTTCCCAATTCGGTGACAACTTGCCTCCTTCCGTCGGCTTCGAGACTTCGGCCCGCCTGAGGACTAGGTCTCCTGGCAAGAATGTTCTGGGACAGACACAAGCATTATAATACCTGGCGGTTCGCTGTTGGTAGGCGGCTATCGGAGTCACGCTCGGTCATGTACCTCCTCCATAAGGTCGAGGTTAGCTCACAGCTAGTTTGAGTTGTCCTCCTCGTCGTAAGACTCCGTTCGGGGGCTTGGGATGCCGATCTCCATAGGGATCACAGCCTCGGACCCAAAGACGAGGCTGAAGGGGGTCTCTCCCGTAGGAGCCCGCGGTGTTGTGTGGTAGGCCCATAGCACGTTGGGAAGTTCCTCCACCCACCTCCCTTTGAAGTCGTCCAGTCACGCTCTAAGTCCTTGGAGGACAATGCGATTCGTTACCTCGGCTGCGACATTGGTTTGAGGGTGACCAATAGAGGTGAACCGCTGATGAATGCCTAGCTCAGTGCAGAATCCTCTGAAGGGTGTGTTGTCAAACTACCGACCATTGTCAGTGATGAGGGTATCCAGTAGTCCGAACCAGTAGATTATAGACTTTCAGAAAAAGGATCTCACTTTGCCCTCGATAATCTTAGCCAGTGCCTCAGCCTCGATCCATTTGGTGAAGTGGTTGATGGCCACCAACAAAAACTTGTGATGGCCAGAGGCCGAGGAAAATGGTCCCAGGATATCCATCCCTCACTGGGCAAAAGGCTAGGGGCCGCCAGAGGGCTCAGCCGATAGGTCGGCTGCCGCTGGATGTTGGCGTGTCATTGGCAGCTGTCACACTTTTGAACTAGCTTGGCGGCATCCTCCTTCATCGTAGCCAATAGTACCCTTGGTGCAGGGCTTTGTATGCCAGCGCTCTGCCCCCCATATGACCCCACAAATGCCCTCATGGATCTCCTGCAGGATGTAATCAGCTTCCATGGGCCGACGCACTTGAGGACCGAGTATGAGAAGGACTTTCAGTAGAGCGCTCATCCATCATAAAAAACTTAGGAGCTCATTGCTTGAGCAGCCTAGCCTCAGTCGGATCTTCAAGGGAGGGCGCCATCGGTAATGTACCGGATGTAAGCATCTATCCAAGAGGGTTTCTGCGCGACCAGTAGGGCCTCTTCTATGGCTTCGATGCTTGGGACCTCTAGATGCTCCATATACGTTCTCCCCTAGGTCTTGTCGATCGAGGCGGCCAAACAAGATAGCACATCAGCTCTAGCGTTCTCTCCTCTGGGAATGTAACTGACACGGAAGTAAGCAAAATGGAAGGCCTAAGATTGGACCTTACTCAGGTAAGAGACATGGCTGGATCTTGAGCTTCGTATTCCCAGCCACTTGCCCAGAGACAAGATAAGAGTCAGTGAAAGCCCTGAGACGTCTTGCTCCGAGCTCCTCGGCCAACTTCATTCCCGCGGCAAGGCTTCATACTCGCTTGGTTGTTGGTGGTGGGGAAAAAAAGAGAGCGTACTCCATCGCTCTCCCTTGGGGCTTGCGAGGATGAGCCCAGCTCCACTCCTCTAAGAGTTAGATGCACCGTCTACATGAAGAATCCAGTCCTCTCCCACCTCTGCCACCATGGGGGACTCCAAGTTTGGTTCCGCCAGCTGCTCCTGGCCCAAGTGCATTCGACCAGAAAATTGGCTAACACCTGGGACTTCATTGCAGACCTTGGTTGGATGGACAAGTCGAACTCCCCAAGCTTGATGGCCCACTTCATGAGTCGGCCAGAGGTGTCAAGACAGGATAAGATCGTCGGAGGGGCTGGTCCATGAGCACCACGATAGGATGGGCTTGGAAGTAGGGCCTGAAGCGCTGAGCAAGATGATCAAGGCAAAGATGATCTTTTCGGTCCTGGTATACCTGGTCTCCACATCATGAAGCACCTTGCTGGTGTAGTAAACCGGCCTTTGCGTCCATCGGTATCCATGCGTACAAGTACAGAGCTGACAACTTCGGGGGAGGCTGCAAGGTAGAGAAAGAACTCCTCCCTTCTCCTCGGCTTGGACAGCAATGGTGGAGTGGATAGAAATTCCTTCAACACCTCAAAGGCTTTCTGGCACTCTTTCGTCCACTCAAAGCCGTTAACCTTGCGCAGCGCCTTGAAGAAAGGCAGACACCTCTCCGCCGACTTGGACAAGAACCGGCTCAGGGCTGCCACCCTCCCAGTCAAGCGCTGCACCTCCTTCTTACTAGCTGGGGGCCTCATGTCAAGGATAGCTCATATTTTATCAGGGTTCACCTCGATCCCTCGCTGCATCACCATGAAGCCCAAGAACTTTTCTGCTGTCACTCCGAAAGTACACTTGCGGGGTTTAGCCTCATTTGGTACCGGCGGAGATTGTTGAATGTCTCTGCCAGGTCGACAACATGGTCAGCGGTGCAGATACTCTTGGTCAGCATGTCGTCCATGTATACCTCCATGTTGCGCCCAATCTGGTCCTCGAAGACCTTATTCATCAGCCTCTGATAGGTGGCCCCAGCGTTCTTTAACCCGAACGGCATTACCTTGTAACAGTATATGCCCTTCTCGATCACAAATGAGGTAGCCTTCTTGTCCGCCAGGTCCATCTTGATTTGATTGTATCCGAAGAAGGCGTCCATGAAACTAAGGGTCTCATGGCCGGATGTGGCATCCACCAGCTAGTCAATCCGAGGCAGCGAGAAGCTATCCTTAGGGCACGCCTTGTTGAGATCAGTAAAGTCCACGCACATCCTTCAGCTCTACTAGCCTTACGGACCATCACGACATTGGCTAGCCAGTCGAGGTAGTGAACCTCTCGGATGTGGCCAGCAGCCACCAGCTTATGAACCTCCTCGCCAATAGCCTTTTGTCGGTCGGGGGCGAAGCTCTTCTTCTTCTGCCGATGGGTCAACATTCTGGTTTAATGTTAAGCAGATGGGTGATTACCTCCTCGAGTATACCTGGCATATCAGATGCTGACCATACAAAGATGTCGAAGTTGGCATGCATGAAGGCTAGAAGCTACTCGCGTGCCTCCTCCGGGAGTAGCGCTCCAATCTGAACCGTCCTCATCGGGTCCTCCCCTAGTGGGAAGGTCAACAGGTGCTCGGCTGGCTCCCCCCTCCTCTCCAAGTCTTGGAGGTCGAGTGATTCTAGTGCCGGTGCAGACACCACCCCCTGCGGGCTGGAGGCCATATGGTAGCAAAGTGGCAACGGGTTCTTCTCCCCTGCATCTCCCGACTCCTTCGTTGGTGGAAAACCTTACGAGCAGTCTTTTGGTGAAGATGACTGTTGACCCAATTGTTGATTTTGATGATTAACAAAACTATTTGAGTATAACATTTGAAGTTACTAATGATTTTGATTAAGTTTTTCAGTTTATGATATGATTTATTAATCAAAATTATAAGACAAATCAAGTTCTAGTTCGAATCTAATGTCAAGGTAAGATTGCAGACATTAGAGTCGACACATGGAATCGCAGAGTCGACTCCGAAAAATGCACAGACTTAGAGTCAACTCCTGGACTGTTAGAGCCGACTCCAACAGAAAAGACAGAACGATGGTTTTTCTGGCCACGACTTAGAGTCGACTCCTGGACTGTTAGAGTCGACTCCAGAAGATTTTTGTGTCGACCCAGAAAAGTCAGAGACGACTCCAGTTCAAGCGATTTGGGGATTTTCGATTTAGAGCCGACTCCAGAAAAGTTAGAGCCGACTCCAGAATGTCAGACGCGACTCCAGAACTGTCAGAACGACTCTAAACTTTACTTTATCTTTTTAATCCCAATGGCTATTGCTATTTTTGGTTCTAATCCTTCTTACACTTGTTTCTAACGGATAGTTTTAAACTATTTATGGATTAAATTGATCTATAAGAAGGGGGTTTGCTGCATCCGAAAAAGAGAGAGACAAAAAGACAAGAATAGAGAAAAATCTTAGAAACCCATCAGAAAATCAAAAGAGAAAAGAGAAAAATTCAAGAGGAAAGATTATACTGATTCCCCAAAAGAAAAGAGAGAGATTCCAAGCCTTCATAGTTCCATTTTGAAGAAATCTCAAGAAAAGAAGCAAGCCCTAGTTTTCTGATCTTCTGAACTTCAAGAGCATTCTAAAGGAAGATCCACCCAAGAGAAGAGAAGAAGCAAGCCACCAAGATCTGCAAATCAGGCTTTGATTCCTATCTCTTTATTTCATGTTCTATCATTGTATATTTGCTCATTGGAGGAGCCTTGTTTTGTAAAAATGATTATTGTTTGCTGGGTCAATCGGGGATTGATTCCATTGAGGCTGATAGTCTTGTGCAAGCAGTTTGCTTGTGGTGTAAGGTTTTATGCTGGTGAGCCTTGAAAACCAGCTGGGTTCATTGTGCACCCGAAAAAATAATAAGTTCGAGTTGTGAGCTTGCAAAATAACTCTGCTATAATCAGATTGATTATAGTGTGGACCCAAGAGATACTTGGGAGTGGACGTAGGTGTAGGTACACCGAACCACTATAAAATCTTCTGTGTTTGCCGTGATTGTCTCTTATCTCTAACTCTCTATTGTGCATATTCTGTTTTAATCTGTGCGAATCTAAGTTTTTATTTCCGCTGGGGGTTATTTTCAAAAGAGTTTAAATTTTTAAAAAACCCAATTCACCCCCCCCCCCTCTTGGGTTGCTATATGGACCAACAATTGGTATCAGAGCTAGTGCTCATTTGATTTGATCTAACGATCAAGAGTCAAAGATCCACATGGCAACTCAAGCTGGTTCATCTTTTTCCGAAGGTCAATCTACAAATAGACCACCCTTGTTTAATGGATTAAACTATGGTTATTGGAAGGCTAGAATGAAAACTTTCATTCAAGCACTTGACTATGATCTATGGAGCATTATAGTCAATGGACCACACACACCCACTGCTAGAGTAAATGGCATGGAGATTCCTAAACCGAAAACGGAATGGGATGAACATGATAAAAAATTGGCACAACTTAATGCCAAAGCAATGAATATTTTATACTGCTCATTAGATACAAATGAATTCAATCGTATATCTATTTGCATTTCTGCTAAGGAAATCTGGGATAGACTTGAGGTTACCCATGAGTGAACAAATCAAGTCAAGGAATCCAAGATTAACATGCTAGTTCATAAGTATGAATTGTTTAAGATGGATGCATGTGAATCTATTACTAATATGTTTACAAGATTTATTAATATAGTTAATGGTTTAAAAAGCCCTGGTAAATCTTATGATAATTCTGATCTTGTGAGGAAGGTTTTACGTTCTTTGCCTAGGACTTGGGAAGCTAAAGTGACTGCAATACAAGAGGAAAAAAATCTAAGTACCCTACCCCTGGAAGAATTATTGGGATCCTTGATGACTCATGAGCTTCAAATTAAGCAACATGTTGATGATGATGAGTCAAAGAAGAAGAGGACTATGGCTCTTAAGATTTCTGAATATATAGAAGAGCCTCATGAATCTAAAGATGAAAGTGATGATGAGGACATGGCACTCATCACAAGGAAATTTAAAAAATTTATGAAGAAGAAGAAGTTTGAAAAGAAAAGCCCTTTGCATGAAAAGATGAGGACAAGGGCAAAGAAAAAGAAGTTATTTATTTTGAATGTAAGAAGCCGGATCATTTTAAATCTGAATGCCCATAACTAAAGAAAGGCACCCGAAAATTCAAAAAGAAAGCAATGATGGCCACATGGAGTGATTCGGAAAGCTCAAGTTCCGAAGAGGAAAGAAAAGAGTGAAATGGCCAATCTATGCTTCATGGCGGACAATGATGAGGTAAGTCCAAGTTTCTTGATGATTTTACTTTCGATGAATTGCATAGTACTTTTTATGAATTAATGGATAATTTTGCAAACTTAAGTTCAAAGAACAAAGATCTGAAAAATCAAATGCAAAAACTATCCTTAGAAAATGAAAAGCATGTTGCAGAAAAAGAAGTTTTGATGAAAGAAAATGAAAGCTTGAAAAATGAAGTTGATAGAATTAAACCTATAGTTGATAAGTTTACTTTGAGCTCTATCAAACTTAATATGATTTTGGACAATCAAAAGTTGTCTTTGATAAAGCTGGATTAGGATATAATCCACTTAAAAGCAAAAATCTTTGAAAAATATTTTTATACATGCTGAAAAATCATCAAATATTACTTGTTTTAAATGTGAAAACAAAGGACATAAATCTTATATGTGTAAATCTCCACATAATAAAAGAAAGATGATTTGGTTCCCAAAGGAACAATATTTAATGCATCTAACCATGAAGGACCCAAGAAGGCTTGGGTACCTAAAATTAAACATGAATGTTTTGCAGGAGTATCTTGCAGCCATCAGACTGAAAACAAAATGGTACCTGGATAGTGGTTGCTCAAGACACATGACGGGTGACAAAGATCAATTCATCACCCTTGAATCAAAAAGAGGTGGAGTAGTTACTTTTGGTGATAATGGTCAAGGCCATATCATGGGTATTGGTAAGATTCAAATTACTCCATCTACTCATATTGATAATGTTTTATATGTCTATGGACTTAAACATAATTTGATAAGTATTAGCCAACTGTGTGATAAAGGTTTCAAAGTTTCCTTTGAAGCTTCTGTTTGCACTGTTACTAATCCCATTGATAATAGCATTATTCTTGTTGGTAAACATTATGGCAATGTGTACTTAATAATTTGAGTAATTTTTCTCCAAGTAATCATTGCTTAGTTGCTAATAATGCTAAGATGAATGAGATTGGTTGGCTATGGCACCAT
>UESW01004770.1:594916-654348 GCA_900491605.1 Calamus simplicifolius | reverse complement strand
GGGTGTCGCCGCGCAAGGCTTGGGTGTCGTTTGCCAGAACTAGGATGTCTCGTATGTTTCCGTCCTTCGGGTGTCGCCGCGCAAGCTTGGGTGTCGTTTGCCAGAACTAGGATGTCTCGTATGTTTCCGTCCTTCGGGTGTCGCCGCGCAAGGCTTGGGTGTCGTTTGCCAGAACTAGGATGTCTCGTATGTTTCCGTCCTTCGGGTGTCGCCGCGCAAGGCTTGGGTGTCGTTTGCCAGAACTAGGATGTCTCGTATGTTTCCGTCCTTCGGGTGTCGCCGCGCAAGGCTTGGGTGTCGTTTGCCAGAACTAGGATGTCTCGTATGTTTCCGTCCTTCGGGTGTCGCCGCGCAAGGCTTGGGTGTCGTTTGCCAGAACTAGGATGTCTCGTATGTTTCCGTCCTTCGGGTGTCGCCGCGCAAGGCTTGGGTGTCGTTTGCCAGAACTAGGATGTCTCGTATGTTTCCGTCCTTCGGGTGTCGCCGCGCAAGCTTGGGTGTCGTTTGCCAGAACTAGGATGTCTCGTATGTTTCCGTCCTTCGGGTGTCGCCGCGCAAGGCTTGGGTGTCGTTTGCCAGAACTAGGATGTCTCGTATGTTTCCGTCTTCGGGTGTCGCCGCGAGAGCTTGGGTGTCGTTTGCCAGAACTAGGATGTCTCGTATGTTTCCGTCCTTCGGGTGTCGCCGCGCAAGGCTTGGGTGTCGTTTGCCAGAACTAGGATGTCTCGTATGTTTCCGTCCTTCGGGTGTCGCCGCGCAAGCTTGGGTGTCGTTTGCCAGAACTAGGATGTCTCGTATGTTTCCGTCCTTCGGGTGTCGCCGCGCAAGGCTTGGGTGTCGTTTGCCAGAACTAGGATGTCTCGTATGTTTCCGTCTTCGGGTGTCGCCGAGCAAGGGGTGTCGTTTGCCAGAACTAGGATGTCTCGTATGGGGTGTCGTTTGTCGTTTCCAGAACTAGGATGTCTCGTTCGCGAGCAATTCATTTACGACCAAGCAACCATAATTCAAAAGTTACGACACTCGTGTTTTATATATGATCTTGTGTAAGTTGACTCAATACATAAGCATCAAATTCATCCATTAAAGTTTCTGACGGCGGAACAATTATCTCCAGGTCCTCTTCAGTATTAATAGACTGCAAACAAGTCTGCCTGCTACTTGAAGCAGCTCTTTCCTTGGCCTGATTTTTCCTTGATCTTTTTGCCTTCTTCTCGACTGCACTCTTTAATCTGTTCTCTCTCGGGCGACCTTTCGTCCTAATTTGTTCAGGATCTTGAATTACCAGCTCTGAACGTGGTTTAGCTGCGCAGTTGGCATCCACGGCAGTTTTGAATAGAGGCGGTAGACCATCCATCACTACATTAAATGCATCTTCAGACATGGAGGCTATCTCTGCGAGCTTCGTCATCCGATGAGACAGCAAACTATATCTACAATCATAAACAGAATATTAACGATCACAAATATTAAGACATTTCAATTAAAAAATTGTCACTGCGTACCGTGAGTTTCGTGTGCTTTTATCATAACCCTCAGTATTGCAGTCGAATTCGTCGAATTGGTATTTCATGTCCTTGCACCATCTCTTCAAGAAGTATTTATCTGGTAAACGAAATACGTCATTTTGATGAAGAACCAACAGGGCATGCCTACACTGGTACCCCTTGAACTGAAAGGATCGGCACTGGCATTGGACATCCTCAATATTTCTATCGTATGACACGATATAATCTTTGATCATCTCCTTGCCAATTCCATCGACTTCAATCCTTTCATACGACTTGACGGAATATATACACGTGTTGCCAGCTTCGTTGATCAATTTTGTATTTGATGCAGCCATTTCAAGGATCTCATTCTGGAATTTTTTGAAAATGCTCCGTGTATACCTTCCTGCAGCTTGTCTCTCAAAAGGTGATGATGTCTTTAGGAAAGCTATCGTTTGCAAAGTCCTATTATCTTCCTCATTTTCGGCCTCGTATCGTTTTTCCAAGGCATCTTCGTACTTACTTATAAACTCCGTTAATGTTGTCTTCGAATTTATAAACCCATCGAAGAAGTGATTAATGCCCTCGCTCCTTTGTGAAGATGACATCCCTGTTAAACATTTTGTCAACCAAAAATTAAAAAAAAAAAACGTTTAAATGAATCATGAACCAAAGCCACCATTGACATACAAACCTGCGAAGAATGTATCCTTGAGGTAAACTGGAACCCATTTTTCCCGACATTCGTATAGGACATTGAACCAATCTATAGACTTGCATTCTTTATATTTCTCCATAACATGTGCCCACCTTTCCTCGAATGAATTTATGGTCAATGAATCATATATTGCCTCATCGAAATCAACCATAAACTTGGGATTTGCCGTGCAAATGTGGCCAATCTTTTCCGGTATCTTCTTCAATATATGCCAAAGACAAAATCGATGTCGGGTATTAGGAAAAACTTCTTTGACAGCAGCCTCGATTGCCTTATCTTGATCAGTAATCATGGCAATAGGTGCTTGACCACCATTTGCATCCAGCCAAGTCTTAAAAACCCATTTATATGTCTCAGTACTCTCATCAGACAACAATGCGCATCCAAGCAAGGTTGACTGTCCATGATGGTTCACCCCAACAAATGGACAAAAAGGCATTTGATATCTGTTTGTCAAGTAAGTTGAGTCAAAGCTTAGAACATCACCGAAGTATGTGCATGCCAATCTTGACCTTGGATGAATCCAGAAGACAGACCTCAGATGACCATTATCATTGAGGTCTAAGGAGTAGAAGAAATTGGGATTTTTGAGTTGCATTTCGGCAAAATGAATTACCATCGACTGAGCATCTCCTTCTTTCAGCTTAGACTGACGTTCGCGACTAATGAAGTTACGAGCATCCTTCTCGGTGAAATCCAATTGTCCTCTGCCCCCTTTTCTCCTTGCTATGGCAGAGTATATCTGAGTCGTCGGAACATTCACGGCATGTAAATTGCTGATCTCTGCCTTCTCTGGTGTGCTGATCCTCCTATGCGACCGTAGATAACCAGCTGATGTTATGGAGAGCCCATGGTTATGTTCTAGAGAAACCTCATCCAAAATCCACTTACCACTTGTAGCATTCAGTCTTGCTTTTATGGATGCCATACAACCAACTTTCCCAGTATCCCTATGATTCATACTCTTCTCTGATTTTCTGGATTTTCCTTGCCTCCAACACGCCAGGTGCTTGAAGCAAAGTTGTTTTTTGTTGTTGGCCCTGCTACACACTGTTGTGATTCCAAAGCCAACTCGTTTCGCGTATCCATTGTAGAACGTATATACATCATCGGCTGAATTGAATTCCATCCCAGTTTGAGGAACTACAATATCATCCACTGCATTTGGAACGACGGGTGAAGCTGCACGGCCGGGAGTGTTATCTTCTTCTTTCCGATCTACATTTTCAGCATCAACTGTGACAATATAAGCACGCATTCATGAACAGCTACTCCTACGCGACACCCCAGTTGAAATCTACTGACACCCTAGTTCGAAGTCGGCCGTAGTCCTTCGCGACACCCCAGACGAAATCCCACGACACCCTAGCTTTAGGGCGACGTCTTACACCCGTCTTAGAAGACACCTAGCTCTAACGAGACGACACCCGTGATTGAACAAGAGACCACCCCCGACGACACCCTTTCGATCTCACCACACCCCTCCGCGACACCCCAGAGAAAGTCCTTCGCGACACCCCAGACGAAATCCCACGACACCCTAGCTTTAGGGCGACGACACCCGTCTTATAAATGTGCACATAGAGAGAACCGGCGACACCCTAATTGAATTCGGCAGAAAATCAATCGCGACACCCCTGTTGAAATCTCACGACACCCTAGCTCTAACGAGACGACACCCGTGATTGAACAAGAGACCACGGAGATAATCCCCGCGACACCCTAGTTCGAAGTCGGCCGTTAGTCCTTCGCGACACCCCAGACGAAATCCCACGACACCCTAGCTTTAGGGCGACGACACCCCAGTTGAAAATTGACGACACCCAACTGATCACGGCGGCGAGAAGGCCCGCGACAACCAAGTTACTAAAATTTAATTTTATTTATAAAAAAAAATTTACATTAGCCCTCACTGGGGCTTCTCTCCTTCGGTCGCTGCGTCCTCGATCTGGCGATGGAGGGACGCTACTTTCCCCTCCAGGTGGCTATTGGCCCGACGCAGGACCTCTATCTCTTTTGTTGAAACCTCCTGGTATTCCTCGAGCGCCAGCCTGAGTTCCTCGATGATAGCGTGCGACTCAGCATAAACCATCGAGTCGATGGTGACGGTTGGGCGTCGGCTGCCAGTAGATCTCACCTCGCCTCTGGAAGCCATCTTGTGGTCAGTTCAAGCTGGAAAGGTGAGTAACGATGGCATTCCCCCATCCTTATTTAAGGTTCCCCTGGCGGGTGTTTCGATTGCCATGCGCCACCATCTCAGTGGTTGTTCACAGGAATCGAATCGGTGCGCCACCACGCCCCGCCCTCCACGTTGAGTTTCGAGGGATGGGGAACAGAACAGTTTCGGGAAGCAAACAGTCTTAAGTTTAACGTCGTCCCAAGAGAAAATTCACGACACCCAAGGATGATTTGGATTTCGGCCGAAACTCCTTCGCGACACCCCACTTGAAAGCTCACGACACCCTCGCTTTAAGGCGACGACACCCGTGCGTCGAACTGATCACAGGGAGAACCCCCGAGACATCCCAGGGATGAGTTGGATTTCGGCCGAAACTCCTTCGCGACACCCATTGAAAGCTCACGACACCCTAGCTTCAAGGCGACGACACCCGTGCGTCGAACTGATCACAGAGAGAACCCCCGCGACACCCTTCTCGAATTCGGCCGAAACTCCCTCGTGACACCACAGTTGTAAACTCACGACACCCTAGCTTTATGGCGACGACACCCGTGGGTTCACTGTTAATGCATGGGTGTCGTCCCCTTAAAGCTAGGGTGTCGTGAGTTTACAACTGGGGTGTCACGAGGGAGTTTCGGCCGAATTCGAGAAGGGGTGTCTCGGGGGTTCTCCCTGTGATCAGTTCGACGCACGGGTGTCGTCGCCTTAAAGCGAGGGTGTCGTGAGCTTTCAAGTGGGGTGTCGCGAAGGAGTTTCGGCCGAAATCCAAATCATCCTTGGGTGTCGTGAATTTTCTCTTGGGACGACGTTAAACTTAAGACTGTTTGCTTCCCGAAACTGTTCTGTTCCCCATCCCTCGAAACTCAACGTGGAGGGCGGGGCGTGGTGGCGCACCGATTCGATTCCTGTGAACAACCACTGAGATGGTGGCGCATGGCAATCGAAACACCCGCCAGGGGAACCTTAAATAAGGATGGGGGAATGCCATCGTTACTCACCTTTCCAGCTTGAACTGACCACAAGATGGCTTCCAGAGGCGAGGTAAGATCTACTGGCAGCCATGGCAGGCGACCCCCAACCGTCACCATCGACGCAGTGGTTTATGCTGAGTCGCTCGCAAGCAGCGAGCGACTCATCGAGACGGCCGAGAAATACCTGGCCGTTACAACAAAAGAGATAGAGGTCCTGCGTCGGGCCAATAGCCACCTGGAGAGGAAAGTAGCGTCCCTCCAGCATCACATCGCCGGCGCAGCGACTGAAGGAGATAAGCCCCAGTAAGGGCTAATGTATTTTTTTTTTATAAATAAAATTAAATTTTAGTAACTTGGTTGTCGCGGGCCTTCTCGCCGCCGTGATCAGTTGGGTGTCGTCAATTTTCAACTGGGGTGTCGTCGCCCTAAAGCTAGGGTGTCGTGGGATTTCGTCTGGGGTGTCGCGAAGGACTAACGGCCGACTTCGAACTAGGGTGTCGCGGGGATTATCTCCGTGGTCTCTTGTTCAATCACGGGTGTCGTCTCGTTAGAGCTAGGGTGTCGTGAGATTTCAACAGGGGTGTCGCGAATGATTTTCTGCCGAATTCAATTAGGGTGTCGCCGAGTTCTCTCTATGTGCACATTTATAAGACGGGTGTCGTCGCCCTAAAGCTAGGGTGTCGTGGGATTTCGTCTGGGGTGTCGCGAAGGATAACGGCCGACTTCGAACTAGGGTGTCGCGGGGATTATCTCCGTGGTCTCTTGTTCAATCACGGGTGTCGTCTAGAGCTAGGGTGTCGTGGATTTCAACTGGGGTGTCGCGAATGATTTTCTGCCGAATTCAATTAGGGTGTCGCCGGGTTCTCTCTATGTGGACATTCATAAGACGGGTGTCGTCGCCCTAGAGCTAGGATGTCGTGGGATTTCAACTGGGGTGTCGCTGCCGAATTCAATTAGGGTGTCGCCGGGTTCTCTCTATGTGGACATTCATAAGACGGGTGTCGTCGCCCTAGAGCTAGGATGTCGTGGCATTTCAACTGGGTGTCGCGAATGATTTTCTGGAATTCGAACTAGGGTATCTCCGTGGGGGTGTCGTCTCGTTAGAGCTAGGGTGTCGTGAGATCTCAACTGGGGTGTCGCGATTGATTTTCTGCCGAATTCAATTAGGGTGTCGCCGGTTCTCTCTATGTGGTCATGTTAAAGAACGGGTGTCGTCGTTAGAGCTAGGGTGTCGTGGGATTTCAACTGGGTGTCGCGAAGGATTAACGGCAGAATTCGAAGTAGGGTGTCGCCGGTTCTCTCTATGTGGGGTCATGTTAAAGAACGGGTGTCGTCTCGTTAGAGCTAGGGTGTCGTGGGATTTCAACAGGGGTGTCGCGATTGATTTTCTGCCGAATTCAATTAGGGTGTCGCCGAGTTCTCTCTATGTGGGGTCATGTTAAAGAACGGGTGTCGTCTCGTTAGAGCTAGGGTGTCGTGGGATTTCAACTAGGGTGTCGGGAAGGATTAACGGCAGAATTCGAATTAGGTTTTACACACCTGGCCGAGTTCAGAGAGAGGTTTGGCAAGGAAATATCATTGGATTAACTTTTATATTTGAAGCCTCCAGTAGACTCCAGTAGCCAGGTTTTTCAAAGCTGAAATATTTACAAAACAGTTATGACTCTCAGAGTGTCATAACTGTTTCGTTCTAAGGTAGTTACCCGCGCATTAAACGCATTAACTAACTATAACCAGAAAAAAACCTTTGTGCTGCGGATGTAATAAAGAAGTGGGAAGAAATAGTTTTTAATAAAGAACTGGGAAGAAAGAGTTCTTACTTTGTGCTGCGGATGACATTTCCTCCAGAAGTTTTTTTACACAGACTCCTGACTCCAGTATCAAGGTTTTCCAGTCCAGTAGCTGAAGTATTTTCAGCCTCTAAGCTGGAAGAAACAGAGTTCTTCTCTTGCACAGATGCCATAAAACGTAAAATGGCGCCATGAAGGAGCGAAAGGGCATTTTCGTCCGCACGAAAATTTTAAAAAAAAGCGAACAGCAATAAATGTCCGTCACGTTCAGAACGTAACGTCAAAGCCCAGCCATACCGCCTGTCATGTCATCCACGTCGGATCCACGTGGACCAATAGGAAGATGCGGTGCAGCCCACGTCATCGTTGCTGCACCGGGGCCGGTGTACAAAGTGTTTTCCTTACAAATTAGTGATCCAAGGGAACCAACCAACTATATTATTTATAAGGACGGCCAAATCAGAAGTCGTTCAACGCTACTGTTTTCATCATTTTATATGTAAGGAAGCATCAAACTTCCAACTAGAAGCAAGTCGAAATAATGTCCAATGACCCTAAGCCTGCGTGTTTGGATGAAGAAAAAAGTAAAACAAAAATTAAAAAAAAAAATAAATAAAATTTATTTTCTTGAATGAAGAGAAAGTGGAAAGAAAAAAAAATTAGAGAAGAAAATAGGAAGAAAAAGTGATGGCCATACCTACAAAGTTTCTATTCAAAATTGAAGAAATTTTAAAAAAAAACTCAAGGGTACTTTTTTTTTTTTTCATTTCGATATTGATCTTTTTTTAAAAAAATTGATATATTTTTTAATTATTGTAATAAAAATTTATTATCATCGTAAATTATCAATTTTTCTTCCTCTTATTTTTCTTTCACTATCCAAACATAAGAAAAAAATATTTTCTCCTTATTTTTCTTTTCTCTTCATTTTCTCTCTCTTTCATTTACTTTCATTCTTTTTTTTTTTTTTCATCCAAACAAAGCATAAAAGAATTATTTCCAACACCTTAACGACTATGACTTCATTCAAATTTGTGCGGTGGTTGTAGAAAGAAGATTATCCCATCCTTTTTGTTTTTTTTTTTTGTAAAAAAAAAAGGAACTAATATCCGACTCCATCCGGCATCAGATCTCCACCATACTTATCCTTCTCAAATAATTAGTACGTCCAACCCAAGACCAAAAGCGACCATGCCCGAATACCAACCATCAAGAGGTCCGAGAGAAAGGTCGCAGAAATAATGACTTCCAGGAATCACCGACGAGAGGAATTTTCCTCTAGACCGCCTACCCATACTTAAAATGTGTCCCATTAATCCAACCCACATACATATACGGTCATGATTTTTTTAAAACCATGAACCAACTCAATCCCTCAGTAGTTGTTCCACTAAGCATTGTCTAATTGCAGAGAATTAGATGATCATGCATGGTAAAGATTATTATACTTTGTTGGAGAAAGAGATAGATAGGGACACTCGTCTCTCTCTCTGTTCTTCTCTAGTAGAAATTAGTAGCTTTTTGGCTATCCAAGGTTCAAAGCAACAAATTGAAACACAGTCCAGTGGACCTAAATGAAGATCTTATGAAAAATATCATCCGGAATTGTGTGAGTTCGTTTTCAAACCAGGACATAATCTGTGCATTTCTTCTACTCTTCAACATTTTCTTGGGAAGTACCTTTCACTAAATTGAACCAAGGAATGAATCCTTCAAAGATTTTGGTCGGGGGTCATCTGATAAACCCCATCTCTCTTGCTGTTTTGACAGCTTTGTGATTCTGTTTTTCTTCTGAGGTCTGACCTCAATTTTTCTTCTTCTCAGGATTACCACAAAAATAAAAATAAAAAAAGGAGAGAGAGAGTGAAGTATTGATAGAATCTGGATTGAATAGGGAGGGGTACATCATATGCAATTAAACCAGGCAGGATGCAGGGCTGGCCTGCCTTCCTGCTTTAGGAGCAGTAGATAGATGATGTTTTATGCCTGAAAAAGAAATGAAGTTCCAGGATCAAGATTTCATTTCAACAAGTGGGTCATAGGCTTGCTTGTAGGAGGACATGTGGTCCAGAAGACGCTCATAATTCAATTTGCAAGTGGTGTTAAGCGATACTGGTGAGTTGTATGCTTGGTTGCACCGATATTCTGTTCATACTGTGGTCCACCATCTCTTCGTCCCTAATTTAATTAATTATTTAAGGCCCCCTCCAAGTTATTATAATTACTCGAGAAAGTTAATACGTAAAAGTGTAATCTAATGCAGCAAATAAGTTGGCCACAGCAGTGGTTATGTAAGCAATATATATATATATAATGGAAGAGAGCAAAACTAATTCTTAGCATTCCCAAATAGCTAGGACCGACCAATAGTGGACTAAATACAAATTACATAAACATAATAATAATAATAATATAATTACATGAGTAAAAATAAAACCAAAACCAAAACCAAAACCAAAACCAAAAGAAAGGAAGGAAAAAAAAAAAAAAGGAAGGCATGAGGCCGTGGTGTAAGTATCCCGTCCCGTCCCGTCCCGTTCGTCTTCATCTTGTTTCACCTCCCTCGTTCGTTCAAATTCATTCATATCCCGGTGTTGGATGGTCCCGGCGAACCGACGGCCGGCACATGCGTGAGGCGCTGAAGCTGAAGCATCCTCGCGTAGCAGCCGTCGGGGTGGTGGTTGAGCAGGTGGGAATGGGAGCCCTGCTCCACCACCTTCCCCTCGTCGATGACGGCGATCACGTGCGCATTCCTCACCGTCGCCAGCCGGTGCGCCACCACGATGGTCGTCCGCCCCGCCGCCGCCCCTGCCTTGTCCAGCGCCTCCTGCACGCTTCTCTCCGCTTCAGCGTCCAATGCGCTCGTCGCCTCGTCCAGCAGCAGCACCTGCGCCTTCTTCAGCAAGGCCCGGGCAATCGCTATCCTCTGCCGCTGGCCGCCCGAGAGCTGCACCCCCCGCTCCCCGACCCACGTCCGGTAGCCATCCGGCAATGCCGCTATGAATTTATGTGCATTCGCCTGCGTCGCCGCCTCCATCACCTCCGCTTCCGTCGCCGCCTCCCGCCCGTATATGATGTTGTCGAAAATGGTCGCACCGAACAAGCATGGCTCCTGCGGCACCACCGCGATCGCCCGCCTCAGTGACTTGAGATTATATTTCCTGATATCCTTCGCATCTATCAGCACCCGCCCAGAATTCGGCTCGTAGAAGCGCAGGATTAAGGAGATGACCGAGCTTTTGCCGCAGCCACTGGGGCCGACGAGGGCGAGCGTCTTGCCGGCGCGGGCGCGAAGAGTGAGGTCACGGAAGACCGACATGTCCGGACGGGTAGGGTAGGCGAAGTCGACATGCTTCAACTCGACGTCGCCGCGCAGGCGGTCGGGCACTGGGGCAGCGTCAGGATCGTCGGGTTCGACCTCGGTCTTGCGGTCGACCACCTCGAAGACAGAGCGCATGGCGCGGCCGCCTTTGATGAAGTCCGGGGCGAGGGTTAGGGTCTCGGCGGCGCCATTGGCGGAGACCATAAGGACCATGAAGACGCGGATTGTCTTGGAGAAGTCGGAGATGCCGTGCTTCACGAGCCAGGCGGCGTACCATAGGCCGAGGGCGTAGGAGGCGTAGAGGAGGAACTGGGCCACGCCGAAGCCGCTTCCGGCATCTGGCCCTTCCAGAAGCAGCGGCGAAGGGGGCTCTGGAGGTTGGTGGCGAAAAGCTGGGTGATCTTGCCCTCCGAGTTGAATGCCGCCACGGTCCGGACGTTCGCCACGGCCTCGCCAGCAATCTGGGTCGCCTTTGCATGCGCCTTCTCCAGGTCGCCGGAGAAGCCCTTCATGAACATTTTCTGCGACCACAAGTTGTTTGATTAGGTTTCAAAGAGAGAGCAACCCAATTCACAAACATTTTCGGCCATTTACATGTGGATGACACGAATGCAGTACCTGCAAAACAGTGGCGGCAACGACGACAGGGAAAACCGCAATGAGGACGAGGGCAAGACGCCACTGGAGGACAAACCCAGCAGTGCAGGCGACGAGCATGAGTGCGGAATTCTGCACGATGACTGATATCCGGTCTCCGATTGCAGACCTCACATTGTGAGCATCCAATGAGAGCCTTGCAGCAATCCTGGCACTCGCATTCTCTTCCTGGTCGAACCATGCGATCTCATTTCGAAGGACAGCAGAGAGCATCTTCTCTCGCACTCTCTTGGTTAAATTCTCCCCGACAACATCCCAGAAGAGATGCTGCAGCGTGTTGAAAAGTAGTGCAGCAGAGGAAACTCCGATCAGGAGGTAGCAGTACTTGCCAATCTCCCGTCTCATGTACCTGTGATTCTGGGCATAGTAGACGCTGAGGACGGCACTCAGGACATAGGCGAACAGGGCACTGATGGAACCGCACACCATCGATCCAATGGAGCCGATGAGGGCGTAAGTCCATTCAGGCGAGTTCATTTTTGCAAGGCGCCAGAAGGAGCTGGCCTGGTCACGGAATGCGAGCTTCTCCATCCTGTGATTGGGATCAACTGAGAAGCTGAAGTCAGATGTTGAGAAGTCGGAGAGACGGCGGGAGTAGGGTGACCGGCCATATGATGAGTTTCTTGTGATAATCGGTGAGCTCACAGAGTTCCGA
The DNA here is from genome assembly GCA_900491605.1 of Calamus simplicifolius. Classification (NCBI taxonomy): domain Eukaryota; kingdom Viridiplantae; phylum Streptophyta; class Magnoliopsida; order Arecales; family Arecaceae; genus Calamus; species Calamus simplicifolius. The sequence continues at coordinate 642,569 of UESW01004770.1, read as the reverse complement.
GCACTGGAAGGCCTGGCATTGCATCGAACAGTGAGTCACTCACTGAACTCAGTAAAGCTAAGAAGTGCAGTTTCTGATTACCTTGCACTGCTCTTCCTGGCATTAGCAATGGCAACCTCATGAGCCTGCTCCTGCATGCGAATCAGCTTTGCATAGAGTCCGTTGTCACCTTTGGCCATGAGCTCATCATGAGTGCCAATCTCGGAGACGCTCCCCTGCTGAAGGACTGTGACGACATCAGCCTTGCGGATTGTTGACAGGCGATGGGCAATGACGAGCGTGGTGCGGCCAATCATGAATCGGTCGAGTGCCTCCTGGACAAGCTTCTCCGACTCCGAATCAAGGGCACTGGTAGCCTCGTCCAAGAGGAGGATCGCCGGATTCTTCAGCATGGCTCTCGCAATAGCGATCCTCTGCTTCTGGCCGCCGGAGAGCTGCAGCCCCCTCTCCCCTACCTGCGCCACACCCACACAGCATGACGAGTTCAAACACGTGGACGTGATAGCTAAACGAGTTAATAAGACTGAAACCACATGGCGAGCCATGGCATGGCATGGCATCATAATTGGCTCAGGGTTGACCGGTATGAGCCCCAAAAGATGGCCTCAGAGTCAGAGGTGTCTGCGCTTCAGTTATAATATATATATAAAACAGAGGGTTTCAGAGAGGCCAGCGCCTCTTTTCAATTGTAAAGAATAACAGTGGCCATGTGCCATTGCTTATTTTCTCACCTTCCAACGAAGACAACTGCTACCCCTGTGACTTCTTCCAATGGAAAGTCAGTGCAAGTAATTAGCTAAGTCTATGAGACTAATCGAGGAGAAAATGGAGCTTCAACAAAGACATCTCTGCTCAGCTGACTTTATGATTTTCAATTAGCAGAGCCCGTGTAATTAAATTAATTAGTTAAATCACAGGACTAATCAAGGAGAAAATGGAACTTTAATTCCACAGCTTATATTTCTTATTAGGGCCGCAGGAGCCGTGATTTTTAAACCACCCACCAGGGCCAGGGGGGGGGGCTCCTATTGTCAGCTTAGATTTAGAAGAGGACCTCAGAAAGGAATCTTTCCATGTTACTTGATTTGGACTGTAGAGGGGACCAAGCAGATGGCCAGTTTTGTCTATGGATGGAACACAGGAGGATCACAGTGTGTAACCTCCCTCCACATATGAGGACAAACAGCTGAAGTCATTGCATGGAGATGGGCTAACAACAGTCAAAAAGGCAAAGGGAAGAGCAAAAGCAGGCATGAAAGGACAGAGGTTTCTCCCAATGTGTTAGGTAAGGGGTTGATGGATTGGATGCAGACCTGGGAATCATAGCCATCCGGTAGCTTTATGATGAAGGAATGGGCATTCGCAACCCTGGCAGCCTCTTCTATCTCAACTTGGCTAGCATCTTCCCGACCCAAAAGAATGTTCTCCTTGATGGTGGTTGCAAAGAGAGTGGGCTCCTGGCTCACCAGCCCTATCTGTTGCCTTAGCCACCTTAGCTTCAGGGTCCTTATGTCACGCCCATCCAGCAATACTTGTCCTTGAAAAGCAAAAGGAAAAAAAATAAAAAGAATTAACCGAGAATGGTTTAGTATAATTTCTAAATATCCGGAACTGCAGAAGAAAACAAGAGATTGATTGATTATATCAGAACCCCAACAGCAACAGCACGCTAGAGGATCTCGATTTTTTTTTTAAAAAAAAAGGAGGAAGGAAGAAGAAGAAGAAGAAGAAGAAGAGGGTCTTTGTGACTATAGTTTTTGTCTCCGTTGATCCGTGTACATCATAAATAGACACGGGAATGCAATGCATAACAAAAGGGAAAGCTCAAATGTCTTGCCTTTATCATTATTACTCTTTAGTAGTCATTAATTACTGATCAGGCAATGGCTTCTCATGCGTTTAGAAAAGAAAACCAGAGGAATCATTGGAGGCAAATGGAATTAAGGTGTATGTTATCGTGACTACCTGAAATGGGATCGTAGAATCTCTCGATGAGGGAGACCACAGTGCTCTTACCAGAGCCACTGCTCCCCACCAATGCAAGGGTCTTCCCTGCCGCAACACCGAGCGAGAAATTGCGGAGTATCAGAACCTCCGGCCTCGAAGGGTAAGCAAAGTCCACATTCCTCAACTCCACAAGCCCTGTGACCGCACTGAGCTCAGTCCCCGACTCGCTGTTCCGTTCGATGCTTGGTTGTGATCGATGGTCCGGTATATCTTTGCTGCTGCCACTCTAGCCTTGGCGAATGCGGCCATGCTCGGAGCCGATTGCCCGAGAGCCCTGCAATCAAACGGATGTCCAATTTGAGCACAACGAAAATCAAGCAAACAAGCAGAGCGGCTTGGGCAGGGCTGGATTCTTACAATCCTCCGATCATAACGGAGAACATGGTGGCGATGGCAAGTCCACCATTGGTGTGGTGGCGGCGGACAAGGTACCCGCCGTACCATAACAGGAGAGCGTAGCAGCAGAAGACGGTGAAGTAGGTGGCTCCCAGTCCAATGCCCTTTGCAAAGCCAGTCCGGTAGCCGATCCTCTGAGCCACCTTCAGCGCCGACGAGTAGGCTTGGAGAACCCTAGACTCACCCACAAAGGACTGCACCGTTCTAATTTGAGCCAATGCCTGAAGAGCCAATGGAGTAAACTGAGAGTGAAGAATCGCAGATGGTGCCGGGAGTTCAAAGACATTTGAGCAAACGGATTGAGGTCTCACCTGCTCTGCTATGTTGCTGGCCTGGGACAGGGCATCTTGGCTCTTGGACGATAGCTTGGCCAATGTGGCGGTGTGAATGCCTCCGATGACCGCGATGAGGGGGGCGACGGCGAGCGTGACGAGGGCCAGCTGCCACACGGCGGTGAACCCAACCACGAAGCCAGAGACAAAAGTGGCCATGTAATGGATAAAATTCCCCAGCTGACCAAACACCATTGCCAGCATTAGAAAGCTAACCATCAGAAAGAGAGATTAGGTAATGTGACGGAAATGGAAGACTGGAAGACCACCTTTTCGCTGATGGCGTCCTGAACGATGACTGCGTCGGCGTTGATGGCGTAGACGACGTCGGAGGTGCGGACCTCAGTGTCGAAGTAGCGGACATCCTGGTTCAGCGCCGCCTCCAGATACTTGATCCTCATCTTGGTTGTCTGCCGCTCTCCGGTCCACATCCAGCAAGATATCTCTATCGCATTCCAAGAATCAAAACGCTCTCAAATTCTAATGACATGCCCAAATAAGCATGAGAGGATTCAGGAAGAACTCACCAGCCCAAGAAGACGCCCAAATCGCCGCTCCGACGACCAAGAAGTAGAAAGCATACTGCCAATACAAAAAAAAAAAAAAAAATCGTTCTGGTTCAAATGATATAATTCTGTGTGCTTGAAATAAATTGCTGAAGAGAATGAACACCTTGACGACTTGGCGGACCATTGTGTCGGGGTCGTCAGAGTTGGAGCCGAAGGAGTTGACAAGATCCGCGAAGAAGCGGAGAAAGACGGGAAGAGAGCAACCATGGACGATGGCTCCAGCGGTCCCGATAGCCATCAAAATGCAATCAAGACCATCGGCGAAGCGGAAGAGCTCGCCGAAGCCCACCACCGGGACCGGCGGAGAGGGCTTCTCGTCGTCTCCACCACCAGCCGCCGGCACCGGTAAAGGCGCCGGCGATGGCGAAGGCGATCCTCCTTCCGGCTTGCCGTTGGATGCCTCCATTTCTAAACTAGCAGTGACAGGATTATTAGCAGTTGTAGCAGGAAAAGCAAGAGATGAATCCTTATCTCCAGCTCCACCGGGAGGAAGAACTCCTCCTTTTTCGACGACTTCGATAACCGGCGAGCCTTCTTTAGGGGAGGATTGTAGGTGGAAAGCTTGCATCTCTGGGCGGTTCCATTCCTCAACGGACCCCCTTTTTAATATCTGAGAAGACTCCTCTGAAGCGAGAGACATATTGCAGAGCAAGCAACATGAAAGCTCGCTCGCTCGCTCTATCTTGCTCCTTTTCTCGTTCTTTTTGTCAACTACTTTCGTATATAATTTTTTTATTTAATTTAATTATATTTTTGATATTTTAACCGGAGGAATGGAGAGAGGGGAAGGGATGGCGAGGATTTTTTTTTTTTTTTTTTTAATTTTTGACGGTGCTATTATTGAAAGGATGGAACTGGAAGAGGGGCAACCGGAACCGGGGTAAAAGCGGACCGGCAGCCGGTCGTCCGGACAGCAGGACGAGTGAAAACTGAAAGTTCAGAGGTTGCGTTTTTGACCGAACTCAGAGTGGAGGAGGAGTTGGATGAATTAAAAAATAAATTCACCTGACTGCTTCTCCGCCAAGACAAACCTCCGTACGAGCCTATGGCATATTATTAATATATTATTCCCTTAAAAAAAAAAAAGCCCTATAACCTATTATATATATTTTATTTACTGCCTAGTTCGCTCGCCACCTTTAGCCACCACGCGTGGTGAAAACTGAAATGTAAGTAAAAAAACTCGGCTCCGTTCTCGTGATGAGTTTTCAAGTGAGAATTCCTCTTATTTAGCCAAATAATAATAATAATAATAATAATCCACTTAACTCCTTGACTTAGGAGCTAGTTACACTTCTCATTCTAGACTAAAAGAACGTTACAATTTTTTTAATTATAATTTTATTAATATTTATTATTATCATTTAAATGAATATTAAAGTTAATAAAAAAATCTATTGAAGATTTATGTAACGGTGATAACTTTCATTAATTTTAATATCTACTTAAATGGAAATAATGAAATATAAATTAAATTGAGATTAATTTTATATTTTTTTAGTTTAGGAGGTGAAGTGTAAATACACCAATGGTGGTTTAGGGGGTTGGGTGGAATTAATCTTAAAAAAAAAAGAGTTTCCAAAAGGAGGAAATATGGAATAATAAGATTGAAAAAATAATTTTGAAAGAAAAAAAAGAATAAAATGATTTTTTTTTAATTGAAGTAACTTATTTATAGATTAAGTAATGCTAATAGGAAAGGTGGAGATGATTTATTGATATTATTTTAGTAGAAATTTTAGTATTGTATGTGATTTTTAAATGAATAAATAATAATTAAAATTTATTATTTTTGATTGCACAGAAACTACATTACACTTTTAAGGCTTAAATGTTCATCTTTTTACTCATTAAGTGGTGTTTTCAATGAAAAAAAAACTAAATATATATGCAAAAATAAGAATAAATTTAGAGTCACAATAAAATTTCATATCTATACAAAACTTTCTACCTCCATCATCCGAACATAAACCCAAATAATGTCAATCAAATTATCAATAATATGTTTATCATACATATATCATTAAAATCAAATTTATTTAGCTTATATTGTAAATCTAAAATTACTAATAATAAACGATAATTCATCCATAAAATTTTCAAAATCACCCGTTAGCGTTTGGCTGAAAAGGACTAAAAATATGCAATTAAGTCACTTATATTCCTCTTTCTTTTGTTTTTAGTATATATATATATATATATATATATATATGCGCGCGCTGACCGTTCTACCAAGACAACCAAAGTCAATCTAGTTAAGCCGATTTAACCTAACCCAATCAACCTACCTAACCTCGTTACTCCATCCATCCTGGAACAAAGGAGTCCACCAGAGAGATGAAGTAATTCATTCCTACTCTTCCTCTCTCTCTCAAAAAAAAAAGCATCTTATATGTTTTTCCTTTTATCTCCTACATCTAAAATGAAAGTCTAGAATCAATTAACATTTATTATAGTTCGAGAATTTAAAATATATGTTTCATTAAAAAAAAAAAAGCATCCTCATCGTTGCAGCATATAGAATTTAACAAAAATTTATTTAGCACTATTAATCAGGCAAATAATGAGAAAAAAAATAAACAATATTTTTCTCCTAAAATTTAATTTCTTCTAAAACAATTCCTCAAAAAATAAATCGTATGGTCCCGAAAAATGCCGGATAATTAAATATAATATATATTTTTGTGTACAGAAAAGAAAAAGAAGGATTAAATAATCTAGGTGTAGCTTCCCAAAGGGCATATCTTTTTCATCACGTATCTTTTTACACTATCCAAACATCCGAAAGTTTTGCAAGACAGTTATGAGAAGAACTTTCACGAGCTCACAAGTCATCTGCAGATCATGTTTCCGCTTGTATTATTCTTCTAACAAAATTTCAAACGGATAGGATAAACTTGGTGTGAAATATCTAATAATTTACTTATTATTATTATTTTTAATTACGATCCTTCCATTTTAGAAAGATAAAACTTTGAGACGTCAACACGTCACAGCGGATCACCATCATCAATCAACGTTTCCACGTGCATTGCACCCGTCGCAGTCCAGTAGGTGATGTACAGTTGTGAATGCCATCATGTCCATGGAAAAATTTAGCGGCGATGAGGGAACCAAGCGTGTGAAGTCAAGAGGCCACTCCATCGCTGTCCCCCTTCTTTTATTTCCTTCGCTCAGTGTCTCTCATGGGAGGGAGGAGGGAGGGATAATATTCCATCGTCCACGGCTCCAAGATTGGTACGTAGATCCAGATTGGAATTCCACTGATCAGATGGTCCACTCACTGCTCTATTATTGAATCAAGATTTGGCAGTAAATAAAATAAGGGATCACGGTGTATGATAGCGCTGCGCTCAATCTAGCATCGGAACCAGCCTGAGATGAACGACCACCGTCCCTTCGCACTCTAATTAAAATAGTTTGATTAAATAAATTAGCGGATCACGCAGCACAGGGCAGCAGCACGCAACGCGGAGAAAAAAGAGCAGAGATTCTCAAATCGTACGGTGAAGATTTGTCCAGCTAAATTTGACAATAAATAAAACGTCTTTAATTCGACGGCGAAGATTCGGAGGCGGTCACGCGGATGGCTGATGGCGGGATTTATTATTAGGATCACTTCGAGGAATGGGTCACGGATTTCCGCTCGTTTGCAGCCGGGTGCCCCATAAGTTCGATGGTGTAACCCGGGGGCGAGCAATATTTGTCCGACCGATTGGAGATGTACGCCTCGAGATTTATTAGAGTTAGGCGAGGGATCAACATCGTTCCGTATGTCTCCTGGTGGACCTTTGGAATCACGGATGATGAAGGGACCCAGTGTCCGCGATAACCGGCTTGACCAATCGTAGCCGTCGAGTCTACTCAGTGAGTTCGCCACCAAAATTCCTCCATCTTAAACTTATTCCATGCGCGCATGACGTGCCATCTGCTATTATTTTATTTTTAAAAGCCAGGAGGAAATCAAAAGCGTAATCAAAAAAAAAAAATTCAATAGAATATCAAAAAAATATTTTGTAAAATAATGTAAAACAACCATGTGATGCCATCAGTCGGTGAAACTTCGATAGGTGATTTTAATTTTTTTTTAATGAAGGTTCTATTTTATTTATTTAAGAATTGATCTCCTCTCAACCATAAATGACTTCAAAACGAAATCCCCTAACACTTAGAAAAATTAACATATAATGCAGCCATAAATTATTTGTTAGATAAATAATTTTAAACTCATCTATCCAATAGATTATTTCATTCTTTCTAATGTATTTTAAAAAATATTAGGATGACCCATTTTACATTATTTTAGGAAACTTTTTTTTTGAATATTACTTTAGGAAAAGTAAAATCTCACCAAGATGATGCGTGTATCCAAAATTAATAATTTTACTTTGAAATTATATAAATAAAATCATCTTATAAATAATTATATAAATGCTGATGAAAATATCATGGATTAATGCTTGTATAACTATGCTAGCATAATTTGTTGATGCGAAGGAATAAGCTTGTCATCTGGCTTGAACACCCTATCTATATTGGATCCTAAATTTCTTATGTTAGATATTTTTATCCCCATTACCCTTCAAATTCATCATCTTGTTGGGTATCATGTTGATAACCTATTCCTTATTTTGGTTGCACCTGAGACAAGGTTGGAAGGCAAATCTAATAGCCGTATGAAATATCTTTCTCATGATTACATTAAAGACAGTATTGGAATGATAACAAAAGGCGTTCATATTTGGTCAAATTTGGAAGGATGGAAGAGAACAATTTGATCTGGGTCTACAATCAGGACTAACCATTGTTTCAAAAGTAGATTAAACATAAATTCTATGGAAAAAAAAAGCATTTATAACAGCTTTTTCATCATGGATGAAAAATATATATATAAAAAATGCATTTTATTGTGGTGACTGGAATTTACATTATGTTGTCAAAGCACATCGTGTAAGCATGGAGTAGAAATTTGTATATAAATATAAATTTATGCTACGAAGACAACATGGAAGTGGAAGTGCATGAATGAAAGAAAATAAGGGGAATAAAGATGAAAGATGAAGTTAATTGAATTTATATGAAACCTTTTTTAGCGACATGAACTATAACAGTGAAAATATGAAGTTAATCACTTCATTGACTAATTATTGTGTCAAAGTTTACTGCACTTTTTCTGGTTTCTTTTAGGGGAGGTTCCCAATTCAAGCCATGGCTGGTGCAAAACAAAGCATAGAAGAAAAGCAATTTACTCAAGGGAAATCTTTTCTTCCTTTTTCTTAAAAAACAAATAACTTTTTCTCACATTTGATCAAGTATATCTCTATTTGTGCGTACATGTAATTGGAGTCTACTTACTAAAAATTTATATCATATAGATTTTATGTTGCTTTATAAATTTCTTTTTATATATTATCATGAATTATTCTGCTACAACAAAATAATCAATATAATTAAAATAATGCTATTACTATTATCCTAGGAATCGATGCTAAAGTGAGTCATTTAAAGCTGATTCTTGAGATGTCATTTCTTTGAGGTAATTAATCATCTAAATCAAACAAGCAGGCACCACCAGCAAGATAGTTATTTAAAGTGTTATGCTTGGTTTAATAAAAGCACCAATCATATGGATTAAAGCTCAGGGAAGCCTCTTTAGTGGAACTTTGCCAGGTGTAAAGCGAAGTAGTCAGCAGATCTTTTTTTTTGGGGTTATGACATAGAATAACCATTCGAAACTTTGATCACCATATAATTATAATTTTTTGGCATCACTAATGCTATTACGCAAGCTTTGAGACTGGCAAGAGCTGAGGAGGAACAAATCAACAAGAGAAAAAGCAATGGGGCTTATATAAAACCACCTCTCTTCAATTTTTTTTGTTCTGGAGGTTGCCAATGCGAAGGAGATTGCAGGGGAGATGCTCCCACTCCCCTTCCATTCCCTTGGTTGTGAGCTTAATTTAGTTTAGAAACCAAAAATATCAGATGGACAGCACTCAAAGCCCACTCAGAGGTTCTGCAAAAGTCCAAGCCATGTGAGCACCACTAATAATTTGGTGGCCTTGTCTTTCTCGTGCTTCTTTCCTTTTCTTTTGATTCTCTCTCTCTCTCTCTCTCCGTTTGGGTGTAGAAGCTTTTTCTACTTCTTTGCATGCTATAATCAAGGAGAAGAATGAGGGGGATTCAATGTATGCAACTTCGATCTCAAAACTGTTTGGTTCTTTAAAGCATGTCTTGAAGAAGGATGAGATGTAATATATATATATATATATCGATTGTACGTGGAGAGTTTCAGTCATCAAAGTAGTTGTGAGAAGTGTTTTTATATGCAACCAGGCTCATAATTATCTAGAGAACAAGGGGTGCATATGCTAAATGACTAAAATTCTGCCAGAATTCAGACATTAAGATATTAAGCTTTTTTTTTTTTTTGATCTTTATATATGCACCTCATTAAAATGTAACTACTAAATGCTGGCCAGTATTAGTTGTAAAACACAGGCCTAGCTATCAGGTGAGTTTGTATTCTCTGTTCTTCTTCATGCTTTCATCCTCGGTTGCACTATTTATTTTAATGCTCTGAGAATTTGGCCGCAAATCCTCCATTTCCTAGAGAAAATCCTACGCAAGACATCCTTCTCAGGACATCTCTGTTCCCAACGGACAACATCCTGATATCTATGAAGCTTTCTATCAGAGAAGCTTGTCCTGACTGCTTAAATCTGGATGCCAATTTTTTCTTCCTTCCAATATTATTGTTGCGTTACTAAATCGTAAGTATATCTAGGAGTGCTTCAAGAAATTCTTTGTTGTTTTTGTTCTCTCTTCTCCTTCCCTTATAGCAACGATTTATCAGGGCATTCCAAGACCCATCCATCATTTCAGCTCCAAAGAGCTGTCGACTCGAGTGGGCTCAATGGACCCTCTCATCCCTGTGACTGCGACTTTCTTGGCTATTGCTCATTCCACATGGTTGCCCCATGCCTCTCTGAGTTAAGGATGCCCATGTCCCTGTCAGAGATGGCAATTGAAGTGGAACTTGCCAGCTAGCATGGCAGTATCTTCCATTGCACTTCGAGTTGGGATAAAGATTTTTCTCTGAAAATACTCAAAAAAAAAAAAAATCTCTGGTGCATCCCATTGCACACTCTTTTGAAAGAACCAGCTAGTTAATTGTAGCGACTGTAATGCAGTCTTAAAAGCTTAAGTATAAGGCTAAATCCATTTTATGTTTAAAGCTTAATAGTAGAATTTGTTACAGAACTAAATTAATCTATATAATTTTTAAACAATTTAAGTACAAATTAATTAGTAGTTATAACCTTTTTAATTTTTTTTTTTTTCTATCAAACGTAAATTTATTTTTTTGGATATTACAAATGATAAAAAGAAATGAAGTGATTTAAGCTCACCTGGACAGTTAACTTTTTATTTTTATTTTTGAGGGAATAAAGAAAAAACTTCCTCACGAGCAAACCATTTTTTAAAATTATAAGAATTTACAATACAAGTCAACAAGATAATTGTTCCACAATTTCTTGCCTCTTTCCATTCCTAACCTCCGCAAGCCTAGAAAGTTGAATAGGTTCATGCATTTCCTTCTTTAAAATAACCGAGATTTATTAATTTAGAACCCTACCAGGTGCCAACTTCAATCCTTGTAGCTTCTCATCACTTTCACTAAAAAAAAACAATCAACTTGTGGGGTGGGAATCCCAGTCGAGGCATTCTTTTAGCATCTCCAACGGTTTCTCGTACTGGTCCAAGGTAAACCATTTTTTTTTCTTCTCTCTTTTTTATAAGCGAAGGATTTAGATGGTCATTGGTGATGGTTCGGCTCCTAAGTTCACATGGCTAATTAACTAGTGGGGACTTCATAAAATAAACTACTGATCCCAATCTAGTTTTGGAGTTTTCTTTACCATCGTCGACACAGACTAATCTCAAGTCAGAAGACCGCCTTGGCTTTTTACCTCATAGCATCATTACTCCTCTGATGACTTTATCTATAAAAGCCTCTAAGCCCTGCATGATATGTCGTGAATAATATTTGCATGCAATAGAATGGTAATTAATATTATTCCATCCTGATCAGAAGGCATGGTATCTATCAAGCACAAAATAATGGGGATGCATCTGATCAGTTACGAAGAAAACAGAGATATGGACATGGGCAATCTTCTGTGGTGTCGCATTACATGAAGTGTTACATCTTCCACTCTGGCAACAGGTGTTGATGAGCAACCTGTGGCTTCCAATGCACTCAGGAGATGAGATTTTTTCCCCTCTCTATTATTCTTGATCTTTACCGGTGTAAAGGTTTGGGCCTATCGTGGGCCAAGATTGTCTCGTCGTGACAAATCTCAGAATTTTGTAAGACTCGATGTCACATTCTGCCTACAATTATCGTTAATAGTTGTTATAGCCTTTTGTCTTAAAAAAATGATCTTTAATCATATCTTTAGAGAAAGCAATCAAGCACTGAATTATTTGGAGAAGAAAGCGTCATCAAGATTACGATTTGGAGAGTAAATTTTTTTCGTATTGCAGCAGTTGATGCTAGAGACGTAGCTTGATAACTAAAAGTATTGATAGTAGACCAAGGTAAAGTGAGACAAAACTTGTAGATTAAGCCTAATTGATAACTAAAAGTAAAGGAACAAGATTAATCTAATATGATAATCATGATCATTTGAAGGGATTTGAGGGCTAGCTGTTTGTGGTAAGACATCAATAATTGTGGCATTGTTTCATTTGGGGTTAGCCTGCTAGGAGGTGATTAGGATTTGACCACAGCCCCTTAATGACAAAAAGGTTGGTGCCATGAGTTGAATGATGGCTGATTACTGTTCCCGGCCCCTGGTGGAGTTGGTCTCCATGTGGGAGTGATCTGGACTAGTAGAGGCCACCAAGCGCACACCTTTAAAGGGCCTTTAGAGGCTTTTTGTTCTTTGCACGTGAAGCGTTCTTTTATCCTTCACCTCTTTTCTTTCTTCTTTTTTCCTTTTCTTTGCCTTCCCTCCCTTTTATCCTCTTGTCTGAAGAATCCCATCTGCATGGGTTGGCCTCAAGCATGGAAACGTGAGACAGGGTAAAAGCATTCTAACCCCACCAATCAAATCCCTCCCCATCGATCCCTCCTATTATTCCAACTTCATGCAAGCTTTTTGGTTTGGAAGAGGAGAAAAGATGTGATTCCTATCCTTAAAAAAGGGTGCAAGTTAAAAGATTAAAATAAAAAAAAAAGAAAGGGGTAAAAACAAAAAGTTGGAAGCTTCCCTTAGGTGGAAAGAGGCAATAGGAGCTACCAAATAAAAGGGGACACAGGTTAATTAGAAGTCCATGGGTTCATGTTAAAGGGCTGTTCACATTCTCTCAGCACGTTACCTCTCGGAGCCCTGGGATGATGGCTATTTCCCTACCTTACTCTCATCTTTTCTACATAGACCTTGATGGGTGCATTCAACCAACCAAATGTCATTTTTCTCAAAGAAACACCTACCAGAGTCACAGATGAGGTCTGCACTCAGCACTGTAGTAGGGACTACACGTACTGCATGCTATCAATCTCTCTTTCTCAGCAGCAGGTAGAATCCATTATGTTGTCATGCACTATATGTTTCATGATTAGGTGGCTTCATCATGTGGTCCGAGGGACCACTCCCATGCCAGTGTTCGTTGTGCTACAGAAAAGAGTTAATCAGTGCAAGCCCTGCCCCTAGCTCGTTGAGCCCCTTTTACATGGGATATTCAGTGAATGACTTATTGTGAGGATGCAAATAAGCTCAGGGCTGAGGAACTTGATGCTATCTAGTTTATTGAATGAGTTTTTTGAGTCTTATCTGAAGACTAGCTAGAACAAGTCACATGAAAATTTAAAATGCCAGTGAAAACATCAAGCTAGGAGAGATGCTTGCCCATCATAAATATATTATCCCAGCACTTATAATTACCTCTGTCACCCTGCACCACTGTAGCTAAACAAAGGCGCACCGACAGCCATTATGATGTTGTTAATTTTGAGCAAGAAGCTGATGGTACTTCAACTAGGTTTCATTCCATGAAATGCCAAAGAGATGAGACAGAAACCTTAGGATTAAAAGACTATGAGGTAAAGCAGAGGAAGGGTTATTACAATATTATAATTGACAAATATTTTTTCAATCAGCCACTTAGGCTTGCAATCTTACAAGTCGACGTTTTTCCGATTTAGCACTCGAGAGAGAGAGAGAGAGAGAGAGAAAGGCAGAGAGACTGCGTCCGGTTGTGAACGGTGACATTCCCATTCTGTCTGGTTGGAGAGACATTTTTGTATTAATTTAGTAGTTGTAACTTCCATCATGGAGGACAGGACTGACGAGTTACAAGAAGATCGATGCATAGCATGGACGAGAGGAGAAACATGCATGCATGTGAGCAACCGCAAGCAGCCCAGAATGGATGGTGACAGGGGGCCAGAGGTTGCTTTCCAGATTCACAGGTGGAATAATGAAGCTTCGCTAGCGAAGCCGGGTGGTGGGACGGGGTGCTTGCGTGCTCCTCAAAGCAGCAGCACTTGGGTCACAAGAACAGAGCCCCCTCCGGCCCCTTCACCTCCTCAGCGCTCATCTTTCTCCTTTAATTCGTCACGGCAGGCAGCTTTCCTGGCAGGGAAATTGAATTGAATGGTGCCACGGTGGTCCTTGTTGTGTCTCGCTACCCTTTCCCTTTGTTTGGTTGTCTTGCTAGTTCCCTCCCGCTGAAAAAAACTACGAATGGTTATGGTGGCTTACGATTTCTTCTCTTCTCTTCTCTGGACCATGGTCTCTTCCAGAGCCCATGTGCCTCCCCATTACCAAATGGGTGACGGATTCAGAGACCACATTTCAGATGGGCCAACCGAGATTTAGCCCGACTAAAATAGCATGCATGCCTTCTTGGGATTTCGTCTTCGCCTTCATCTTCCTTACCCTCCCACAAGGTCAACATCTTTGCCAGAGTCAACCGTAGTGAAACCGATTGAAACCTTAATTTGTTATCTTTTTTAGCTGCGGCTTTGCTACTTTATTATGTTAGTGAGGTTAGCAAATTTCTTGTTTAACTTGCAACTCATTCTGTCCTGTGTTATGAGAAATGTTCTCATTCAAATCTGCCCACTTCTTGATCTTTGCAATACCATGTTTCAGTGGTTTATGCTCCAAAACCATTTTCAGATGTCTTTGTTCCATTGCTTGAGTGATTGTGTAATGACATCTCATACTATGGTATACCAAGAATTATGTGCGCTGGTGATAAATTAAGCTCATCTCAAGGACTTTAATGGTGGGAAATAACATAACAGCATAGCAGCCGCCAGAGAACCAATTTGGTGCTAAATATATTACTGACCTCTGTCACAAATTTAAGTTGTGTAGGTCAATTTGGTGAGTGAGAATATCTGTCATTTAGCATAAATCATAGAAGAAAGTCATGAGGATGCTTGAGAATCCGCTAAAAAAAGAAAGGAGTAATAGATCGAAAATCACCTCTGAACACATAACCAAAGGAATAAATTTCAACAAATGCAAAGAAAGTTAAAATTGGTTTTAAATATTTCAGTTGGAGCAAGTTGCATGACTGTCAAACATTAAAAGATACACCACCTTATTGTCATTTCAATTCAGGAAAAAGAAAAAATTGCAGAATGAATTTTAATTTAAACCATACACTGAATTACCAGACAAGGGCACCAAATTGGGCTACGAAATACACTGCAACCATATTGAAGAAGCCCAATCACACGTTAACTTCATGGCCGAGTGGATGACCGGATGCTGTATACGAAACTTCAGAAGTTTGTTGCCATCATATGAAAAGATGTAAATCAAGTAATCTCCATTTGAAGTACCATGAATTTCTTTGAATCTCTCAGTATTTGCAGAATATCATCTCTAGAACAGTGATCATCGCTCGGTGCATTAATTTTCTCTTTTCACAAAATTTTCTCTTTCTAATGATTGTGTATGCCATGTCTGTTCAGCCCAGTTCATTTCATCTCATTTATCAGCTTTTGTGGCCTATCATGAACTTAAAATTTGTGTCCTTCATTTTTAACTTCTGACCATTGATGTTATCTTTCCTTCTTTACTAATTCATCTTAAGGAAAATATTGCTAGAGTATGATATGCTTCATGAATACAATCATTTTTCTTCTTGTTTCCCATGTCAGGTGTTGTAGCTATATTCTGAGATGTTGTTGATTGGGACCAGAGGACCAGAAAATAGTGTTCTCCAGTCAGGTTATTGTGGTTATGGAGTTCATAAGAATATATACTTTATTCCTGAAAAGCCAGGAATAAAGAATCTGGGAGAGCAGAAGTCAAAATAAGATATCAAACAATTCCAAGCCATGAGTTTTTGCCAGTTGTGTTTGCAGTCCTAAGAACCATTCTGTTCATCAGCTTGGATTCTGATGTTTTGTAAGAGCTTAGATTGCAAAGGAATTTAAAGCATAATATTTACAGATTCTGGATTTAGATTGATTCAGAACTTTCTGCCTCATGAATGGTAGTGAAAAATTAATTAAAATCAGCATTCAGGGCATTACCTCTGCTGGCTGGTCTCTGTTAATCAGTCCCTGGACTAGGTAGTTTCAACTTAAAAATTCAATGAGAGGATCAACAGAGCAGCAAACCTAACCAAATTTAAACCCTCGTGTCACAAATGATGAATTGGATTGGCTGCTTCCAAATTCAACTTTTCTGCTGGTTTCTTTAACCATAATGAAGAAGAGCTGATCTCATACAATATAATGAGTAAGGTCTTTACTTCACGTCATGTTTTTATTATAAAGATTTGTTTTTATTGTCTGAAGAAGAAAATTACTTTGTGGTGAGCATGAGCGATCCAGGTCAAATTTTGGCTTGGATTGAAATTATTTTTGACCTTATGACCCTGTTTTGCTAGTGCATTCTTGTCTTGTTTACCTTCAAATTGAAATTGATTTGAGCTTTTCTTGAGCCAAGCTCGAGCTGCTCAGTTTGATCTAACACCCATATGGTAAATTGCAGATCAAAGGTGTCCCTTAAAGAATAATACTGAATCTAGTGGAACATGAATTGAAATTTATCAAGCTGCGTTCGGATGAGATTCACACAGCAAGATGGAGTTGTTTCAAATATATGTTCTTCGAGAGATTCGTCATCTAATGAAAGATCTGAACACTCGGATGGGTTCTTCATACCAACAGTGTCCTTCAATCATTGTCTTATGGTTGGTCTACAGCTGTTTTTTTTTTTTTTTGCCACAAGGGATCAGTGTATAATTTTTTACTGCATGATTGGTCACCGAAAAAGAAGCAACTTTTGTTTCTTATGATATGTGAATCCGAGTCGTTTGGCATTGCTAAGGTTGCTGTCTATGTCCCTAGCATTGTGGACCTGATATCTAGTTCTAAAAGCAATGCCTTCTGATTTTTATTTTTTTATTTTCCCTTGCAGAAGACCAAGAGCGAATCCGAGGCAAGATCTTCGATAGAAATGGATTTCTGAGGCTGCGGTTTGCTCCAAATGACTACCGGACAGTACAAAATGGTCTGCAACTCATGATGAAACTCCATGTGGCTATGCAACTAAGTTCTGTTCATTGTTGGATTTTATGATTATATTATGCTTCATGTTTTATCGTAAAAAATTTCCTTATCATTGGGACTTTGAAATGCGTATTAGTGCACAGATGCTTCTATGGCCCATCTGATTGAATTCCTTTATTTTGAAGTAATTTCTTTATTTAAAATGCTTTTAAGGCCAAAAAAAAAAAAAAGTCATTTGGAAAGCTAGAATCCATTTTATGAGATTCATTTATGAAGGAAAAAGAAACTAAAACACTCTTTCTTAACTGTTACTCTTTTCTTTCATCTCCTCTTTCCAAGTTTCATATTACAATAGAATATCAAATAATTAATAAAACAGATATGTATGATATTAACATCTTATTGACTCTTAACAGGCTTGGGATCAACTTAGTTAGAGAAGACACTCTATCAATATTTTTTTCAATGGTCATGCATCATCAACTTGCTAAGAGCTAAACAAGAAGGAACTATTTAGAGGGATAATATTTCAATTTGATCTACTCCAAACAATAGAATTCAGTTGTAAATTTATTTCAATTCAATCTTATTAACAAAATTAATTCAGTCATTATAGAACTGATTCCAAAAAGAGTGAACAAGAGCAAACAATTCTAGCCTGAAGCCCATGAAATTTTTATATTTCTCTCGGCCGAGCTAGCCATGGCTAGCTTAGACCTGGCCGTGGTTGTGCACCGGCCTAGCTTTGCCATCCGAAGTCGTATGACTAACCTTCACATAGATAGTGAAAGAATGTATCGATGCATTAAAGATTCATCTTATGTCTAGTCTTCATCACTCTTCAAGATTAATTATAATTTGGATTCATATATATATATATATATATATATATATATAGGTGCCTAACCTCAAATCCGTTGTAGATTCCTGTGGACTAGGGGGTGGCAGTTCAAAATTCATCATCTTTGCCTTTTTTGTGTGAACAAAATCCAAGTGTGCTTGTCAGTGATCATTATATATTGATTGGCATAGCTAATGGTGCCTGTTAGCTGGTCCATATCTGAGCCGGTTATTTTATAATCAGCCTTACGTTTATCTAGCTCTAGCTCAAATCCATGGGATGTCCCCACGCCTGTTCTAGTCCAGGCCTGGCCGGTCTATCACTGGGATAGTGAATGATAGCCTAGCTTGGCTTGGGACATCCGGCCCCTCAGCATTGTTCTAGTGAATAGCCTATCTGTGGTTGTTGTTCGATTGGTGTCAGGGTGATAACTTCTATTTGGATGGTGTAGAGAGAGGGAGCCGGAATGCCAAGTTCTCTCCCATGGCAACAATGGCTACAGAGCACGGTGTGTAACCATCATGAGTCCACC
The DNA here is from genome assembly GCA_900491605.1 of Calamus simplicifolius. Lineage (NCBI taxonomy): Eukaryota > Viridiplantae > Streptophyta > Magnoliopsida > Arecales > Arecaceae > Calamus > Calamus simplicifolius. The sequence goes on along the minus strand of UESW01004770.1, from coordinate 624,343 downwards.
ATCCAAAGCGTCTAATGCTGTGATCTAGCAATTCGTTTGTGGGTGCTGCGGCTGGCAACGTCCAATCTTCATGGGAAAATGGGAATCGCATTGTTTCCCCGCTTCGTCCTTCGTCTTTCCGCTTGAGTTTTTTCCTCTGAGAAGTTCTACCAGCACGCACGGTCCCACAAATGGGAGCGAAGTCCATGAATAATAGATGGATGCGACGGGACAAAGGGTTCTCTCCCCCCTGCCTTTGTCCCAAAACGAACGCAAGTACCGACGTCACCTCGCAAGAGCAATCTCGATCTCTCGACCAACTTCATATATATCTTCACCGGTACTGTCGCTGTTGGCTCATGACCCATTTATTTAGTTTATTAGGATAAGAGAGAGTGCTATTTTTTTTTTATAATTTATTTTTTTTTATAAAAGGAGCAGCTGTTTTTTTTTTTTTGATTTTCTCTTTTTTAAAGAAGTAATCGTTTAAAAAAAAAAAGAAGAAGCAGGTAATAGGTCTTTTCTTTTTTTCTAGGAGCGTGGATTGCTAGGGAAAAGAAGAAAAGCCAGGCTGCTGCTTCGTGCTTGACTACGTGAGAGGACTTCCACTCCAGGAATCACGTGAAGGTGCTGCAGAAAAAAATAAGAGAAGAAGAAGAAGAGAAGGGAAGAAAATAAGGAGGTAACGCAGGAGACCATATTTTTTGGTGACGTAATCCTATATCCCTATTATTCTCTTGTGATTGTTTCTCAAGTTCTGGCAAGGGACTTTGAGACTTGGATATTTATTATTTTATAGTGGATCTTCTTCTCTGGCTTGCCCGTGGTTTTTTTTCCCTTTATCTTGAAGGGATTTTCCACGTAAATCTTGGTGTTTCTGTGATTGTGTGGTTTGCGCATTTTTATTTATTATTCCGCTGCGTATTACGGTCTGCTAGTATTTGCTCGTACACGGATTCTTTCCCATCAACTGGTATCAGAGCCTGTGAATTTTTTTTGTGTGCGAGCATGGAGGCCGGTAATGTTTCCCGCATGATCAGTCTGAACGGAAACAATTGGATGATATGGAAACCAAGGATGGAGGACCTCTTATATTGGAAGGATCTATATAGACCTTTAGAAGGGGTCAAAGCAAAGCCCGTTACAGTGACAGACGATGCTTGGATCATGTTAGATCGGAAGCAGTCGGTTTTATTCGGCAATGGTTGGATGATAGTGTCTTTCACCATGTTTCCACTGAGACTTCTGCAAACTCTCTTTGAAAAAGTTAGAAAGTCTATATGAGAGAAAAACAGCTGGCAACAAGGCTTTCTTGATCAGAAAACTAGTGAATCTGAAATATAAAGAGGGTGCTTCTATTGCTGAGCATTTGAATGAAATGCAGAGTATTAATAACCAGTTATCCTCTATGAAAATGTCTCTTGATGACGAGTTGCAGGCATTGTTACTTCTCAGTTCATTGCCAGAAAGTTGGGAGACACTGGTAGTTTCCCTCAGTAATTCTGCACCAGACGGTGTTATCACCATGAGTCAAGTAACAGGCAGTTTGTTGAATGAGGAGTTAAGAAGGAAGAATTCAGCAACTTCTCAGATTGATTCACAGGCACTTGTCTCAGAGAATAGAGGACGGTCAAAGTCTAGAAATAGAGACAATTCATACAAGGGTAGAAGCAAATCAAGGTCAAGAAAAGATATTACTTGCTATAACTGTGGTGAGAAAGGGCACTACAAGAATCAGTGTAAGAAGCCTAAGAAGAGTAAGAAAAAGGGAAAAAAGTGGAGGATACAGAGTCAAAGGAGAATATCACAGCTACTGTGCAGAGTGATGATTATTTGTCTACTTCTGATGGTATCTTCTCATGTGAGTGTCAGAATCATGAGTGGGTGATTGACACAGGTGCTTCTTATCATGCTACACCACGGAGGGAGTTTTTTTCTACATATAAGACTGAAATTTTGGTGTTGTCAAGATGGGAAATCAAGGCACAGCAGACATCATTGGCATGGGTGACATCCACATGAAGACCAATCTTGGCTGTAAGTTGGTGCTCAAGGATGTAAGGCATGTAGCTGACTTGAGGCTAAATTTAATCTCAGTTGGAAGACTTGATGATGAAGACTTTGATAGCAGATTTCATAAAGGGCAATGGAAGCTCAGTAAAGGTTCACTTGTTGTAGCCAGTAGGAAGAAATGTCACACTTTATACAGGTTGCAGGCTAAAGCTTATGGTGAATAGTTGAATGTTACAGAGAACGACTTCAGCATGGAGTTGTGGCATAAACGACTGGGACACATGAGTGAGAAGGGGCTGCAAGTTCTTTCCAAGGGAGAAGTTCTACCAGACTTCAAAGGTGTACATCTGAACCCATGTGTTGATTGTTTGGTTGGCAAGCAACATAGAGTTTCTTTTGCTAGTCCTACTTTATCTAGAAAAATGCATGTTTTGGATCGTATCTAGACAGATGTTTGTGGTCCTCTGAGGACAAAAACTCCTAGTGGATCAGTTAATGTTCCAGGTATCAGTGGTGCACTTTATTTTGTCACTTTTATAGATGATTTTTTAGAAAAGTTTGGGTCTATGGTTTGAAGACTAAAGATCAGGTTATTAATGTCTTCAAAGAGTTTCATGCCAGAGTTGAAAGAGAGACAGGAAAGAAACTGAAATGTATAAGGTCAGATAATGGTGGTGAGTACACAAGGTTATTTGATAATTATTGCAGATCACATGGCATTCAACATGAGATGACAGTTCCTGGTACTCCTCAGCATAATGCAATTGCAGAGAGAATGAACCGCACCATCATGGAAAAGATCAGATGTATGCTTTCACAGTCCAAGTTACCTAAAAGATTTTGGGATGAGGCATTGAAGACAGCGGTTGATGTAATAAACTTGTCACCATGTACAGCTCTAGATGGTGATGTTGCAGAGCGTGTATGGTCAGGAAAAGATGTCTATAAGCACTTGAGATTGTTTGGTTGTCGTGCATTTGCACATGTTCCAGACATTGAGAGGTCCAAGCTGGATGGTAAGACAAAAGAATGTGCTTTGCTTGGTTACTCACATGATGAGTTTGGTTATAGACTTTGGGATCCAGAAAAGCAGAAGGTATTCAGAAGCAGAGATGTGGTATTTTTTGAAGATCAAACCCTTCAAGACTTCAAGAAGGAGGTGTCAGTCAAGTCTTCTGCAGGAGGATTAACAGACTGTGATCCAGTTACTCCTCAGTAAATCAGGGTGATAGGGGAGATGTGCAAGAAAATAGTGCAGGAGCAGATATTAACTCACATGTAGGACATGTTGAGCAGGAAGGAGATCAGGAGCAACCTCCTACAGAGCCTCAGCTGAGAAGATCTATCAGACAACGTCAACCTTCCAAAAGGTATTCTACAGATGAATATATAATGCTTACTGATGCAGGTGAACCAGAATGTTACCAGGAGGCAGTTGAAAGTGAGCAGAAAAAGGAGTGGTTAGTAGGTATGCTGGAAGAAATGGATGCCTTACAGAAGAACCATACATATGATTTAGTGGAACTACCAAGAGGAAGGAAGGCTTTAAAGAACAAGTGGGTTTTCAGGTTTAAGACTCAACAGCATTGTTCTCAACCAAAGTACAAGGCCAGATTGGTTGTGAAAGGCTTTGGTCAAAAGAAAGGCATTGACTTTGAAGAGATTTTTTCTCCTGTTGTTAAAATATCTTCAATTCGTGTTGCTCTAGGTATTGCTGCTAGTCTAGACTTGGAGGTTGAGCAGTTAGATGTGAAGACAGCTTTTCTTCATGGTGATTTGGAGGAGGAAATCTATATGGAGCAACCAGAAGGCTTCAAAGTCAAAGGTAAAGAAAATCTTGTCTGCATATTGAAAAAAAGCTTGTATGGGCTGAAGCAAGCTCCAAGGCAGTGGTACAAGAAATTTGATTCATTTATGGCTGAAAATTGATACAAAAGAATGGCTTCAGATCATTGTGTGTATATCAAATGGTTTAGTGAGGATTTTGTCATACTCCTACTTTATGTTGATGACATGCTTATTCTTGGGAAAGATATGTCTATGATTGACAGGTTGAAGAAGGAGCTGAGCAATTCATTTGAAATGAAGGATATGGGACCAGCAAAGCAAATACTGGGTATGCAGATTTCCGTGATAGAAGAATCAAGAAAATATGGTTGTCACAGGAAAAGTACATTGAGAAGGTATTGGATAGGTTCAGTATGATCAATGCAAAGCCAGTTGGTTCTCCTCTTGCAGGTCACTTCAGGTTGTGCTCAGAGCAAAGTCCTTCAAGTGATGAGGAGAAGGAGAAAATGAAGAAGGTTCCTTATGCTTCAGCAGTCGGAAGTTTGATGTACGCGATGGTATGTACGAGGCCAGACATCGCATATGCAGTGGGTGTTGCTAGCAGATTTCTTGCAAATCCAGGGAAAGAGCATTGGAAACAGTGAAGTGGATCTTCAGATATCTCAGAGGAAGCTCCAAAGTTTGTTTAAGCTTTGGGGGTGGTCCAGCTGTGCTGATTGGTTACACAGATGCAGATATGGCGAGAGATATTGATACAAGGAAGTCCACATCAGGTTTCATACTTACTTTTGCAGGGGGAGCTGTGTCATGGCAATCCAGATTGCAAAGGTGTGTAGCTCTCTCTACCACAGAGGCAGAATATATTGCTGCTACCGAGGTCTGTAAGGAGATGCTGTGGATGAAAGAATTCTTACATGAATTGGGGTTGAAACAGAAAAATTATGTGGTACATTGTGACAGCCAGAGCGCCATCCACTTGTGCAAGAACCCAACTTTTCATTTCAAGTCAAAGCATATAGATGTGAGATACCACTGGATTCGAAATGTGTTTGAAGAGAAGCAGTTACAGCTTCAGAAAATTCACACAGATGAAAATGGGGCAGACATGTTGACAAAGACCTTATCAAAAGAAAGGCAAGATATGCCGACAGCTGGTCGGCATGATTTCACACTAAGGAAGCATGAGACAGCCTCCCTTATGGGCTGAAGGGGGAGGTTGTTGGGCCCATGGCCCACTTATTCAGCCCATTAGGGCAAAAGGGAGCGCTACTCCTTTTTTCTACAGGATTTGTTCTCTCTCTTTATAAAAGGAGTAGCCGCCTTCTTTTTTGGTTTTCTCTTTTTTCAAAGGAGCAGCCGTCTGAAAAAGAGGAGAAGCAGTAGCAGGTATTTCTTTTTTTCTAGGAGCATGGATTGCTAGGGGAAGAGAAGGAAGGGCTGCTGCTTGGTGCTTGACTACGTGGGAGGACTTCCACTCCAGGAATCACGTGAAGGTGCTGCAGAAGAAAAATAAGAGAAGAAGAAGAGAAGGGAAGAAAATAAGGAGGTAACGCAGGAGACCATATTTTTCGTGACGTAATCCTTATATCCCTATTATTCTTTGTGATTGTTTCTCAAGTTCTGGCAAGGGACTTTGAGACTTGGATATTTATTATTTTATAGTGGATCTTCTTCTCTGGTTTGCCCGTGGTTTTTTTTTCCTTTATCTTGAAGGGATTTTTCACGTAAATCTTGGTGTTTCTGTGATTGTGTGGTTTACGCATTTTTATTTATTATTCGCTGCGTATTATGATCCGTAGTATTTGCTCGTATAAATTCTTTCCCAGATGCTTCTTCGGACGTTCCATCGCATTTGGTGAGCCAAGTGATAAACTGGTATTGACTTTGAGCAACGTGTTCTTCTAGGTATAGTAGGAGGCAGATTTTGTTCCTATCCCATTCGTTTGAATGGTGCTGGTGGGGCGGAGATTTCAGCCTTTTTTTCTTATCGTTTTTGGCTTGGATTTCCTGCGCACCAAAATTTTGGGACGTGGAAATCGTTTTGTAATTATATATAAAAGAAAACTATTTGAGTGGGTGGACAACGTTCACCCACGGATGGACATTTGCATGGCTTTAGAAAGACGGCACGCGAATAAAGTGACACTCAAGCTGTTTAGTTTTAAATTTAGAGTAGATTAGCTGCCTTGCTGTTTGTGATTTGATTTCTAGATAACAAGAAGAAATAGCTGTCAATCTTTAGTCTAGTAACAATAAAAAAATAAACATAAAGAAATGCTGGGGAGTCTCGCCATTCAAACGCATGGTTCTTTGTTCTTGATGTGAATTCATTACAGGCTAGTGTGGCTGTCATAGCCATGGCCCATTATTCCTAACATCAATCATTTAGCTGCTGATGTTGTTTACTGATTGTTGGATTCCTTCAAATTACGTACGGCCACAACGTTTATACAAAGACAGGAACGGTTGTTTTTTGCCTTTTTCTTTTCTGATAGCAGATAGGAAGAGTTCTTTAATGAGTTCACTAGTCGTCACAGATAAAATACTTGATCCTTACCGTTCCTGTTGGGCATAAATTTCAACTGGAGCTTAACTAGTTACTTCAGTAACAACTTAAAAGGATGTTAATGTGATATCTGGATCATGGATGGGAGTTGCATGTACTGTTGGCAGGCCAGAGTTTGGGTCTCCAAGTCCAAAACACATTAACAAACAAGATACCACGGGGAAGTCTTTGGACTTCTAATTCAACAATGAAGGCTGTGAATAAATGATTATGTTGGTATATATATATATATATATATATATATATATCCAGGCACTACGACTTGCCGATTTTCTTCTCTCTGTTCTGCCAGCCACAGGGGAAGTGAGAAAGAGAGGAACAAAACAAAACTGAGCGCATGATGTAGAGATGCTGCCCAAAGAGTCAATGCAAGTGACGACACTGATCTTTTAATGAAGTTATGCGACTATTTTTGTGGTTCATGGACACGAGTCTTATTATATATTGGCAGTCATGTTTGTTTTGTTAAAGATTCCATGGCAGTGCCAAGCTAGCAGCAAGCGGGAAAGCTCCATCCCATCAATACAACTCACCTTTTTTGTGTGTCAATTTCTTCAGTGATGTCAGGACCTGGCCTTCGTTTACTTTTTTTACGTGCAGCACGCAACAAGAAGTCGTCAAGCCCTAACGAGAGAGTAAATGCACATTTTTTAAATAATAAAAAAAAAGACTGCATGCAGATTGCTTGTATTACATAGAAAAAAAAAAAAAAACTATAGCATTCAATGGATCGCTGTAACTAAAGGATTCTAGAAGGCGTGTTTTGTCATCGATTGCTTGTATTCTTTTCTTCTTGATAAGGAATTATTCAATCTGTGTTAAATGTTGATTGTGGCAACATTGACTTCAGGGTTTTGCTTCCATAGAAATCTAGAGGGTGCATGCATGTTGTATTGCATAACGACTAACTGCTCTCTCTGCCTCCCACCAAACCCCCCCTTCTTCATTCAATGCTACCTCTACTTTTGTTACTTAGAAAAAGGTCCAAAGTTGCTCCCTAGCCAACTTCATTTTGATGGAAAAAGAAATCGATGATGGCTAGCTGCTGGAATTCTGTATTTCCTTCCCCACTATATTTCCTTTCCAAAAAAGAAAAAGAGTGCTGGAATTCTGTTCCCATGGTGAATTAATTAAATTAATAATCGATCTTTATAACAGCCACCAGGTTCTGAAAATTCCTTTGTTTTCCTTCCTTGCAACGCAAAAAGTTATACATAAGGCATGTTTATGGCAGTATTTTATTAACAATTAACTTGAATAACAAATGAATTTGGTACCTGCTGCTTCTTAATTCCTATTCTTCTTCTTCTTCTTTGAGGGCATCATCATGGTGTGCATGTGAGAAACTTGGCAGCAATGCTACAGTCCAGGTTCTATATTGAGACCTCTCCCTAGTCGGGAGGCGAGCCAAATTAACATCTGGCCTGAGTGTCGTCGGATTGATAGTTTCTCTTCCATTGGGTATAAATGGATGCCATGAAGGTGAACGTGTGCTTCATTGTCAGCCATGTGAAGAAGAATATATAATAAAAGTTCGTCTACTTAGATTCTTGAGGTGCCTTCCGGCCTCTCATACTTCATTATTGCACGAAACCATCCAAGCTTAAATGAACGAGTCTTTGTGCCTCCACATCCTCAATAATGGATGGAGTCTAAACTTCTTTAGAACGAGTTGTACGTACCTAAACATATTTAATTGCTGGATGTCTCAGCCGATATATGTCGCTTAGACTTTGGTATTTATACTGATATCAGCCATCAAGTAATTATTATTATTTTGGTAATTACCAAATGCACTTCATGATATCAGCTGATATCTGAAGATCTTGACCAACACATCACAATTCACAGGAGCATCTCGATCGACTTTATGTTACAACCTCATTTTTTGTATATTAGGCTGGCCTTGATTAGCAGAAAAATGATATACGTTTGCCATTTGAACTTTTCGAATGATGGTGGTTGGTTCCGGTTCCATTCTCGATGTTCATGAGTCTCAGATGTAAGAAAGCAGCATGTCTCAATGATGCTTATTTCTTGAGGGAAAGAGAAGAATATGAAGGAATCCAGTTATAATAAGTTTTCGTACTTGGGATGTTAAAAGAGAGAGGAGATCACTCTAAACGAACATGCCAGATCTTGAGCAATTCAACCAATCTTGTTCTGTTCGTATGTCTCCATCCTATCTTAGCTTAGCTGAATTTTTAATACTAGCGCCTTCTTTCATGGTTATAATAAATTATCCACTAACAACTACTTTGTCGCAGACAGGAATAATTTTTCACCTTGCGCGGAATTTGAACCAATGTAGCAGTGGATTAGTATGGTGAAAAGTGGATGTATTTGGTAGGGACAGCATCATTTTTCAGCAGCTAATGGCCTCGTAAGAGTGGAATTAAGTAGTAAGACCAGTCGCTTTTACTATTGCTAGCTTAATCATTGAAGCAAGAACTTTAACGCTAAAACTATGGCCTCTGACTGCATTTTTAGCTGGTGTTCTCTACCAAGTCAGTATGTGTCGCACCACTCTCTGTCAAACAGTCATCTGTGGTGAAAAAGCAGACCTGTTTGGTGTCCAAACCATCTTGGACAATTGATTTAGGTCATAGATCACATGGCACTGGAGTCAAAGCAAGAGACCAACTAATGAAGAGAGTGAGAACTGTTTGCTTCCAGTGACTTCATCAGTTCATTGTATGCTCCATTACTTTCCATACTTGCTCTTGAATGGGTCCAGGCGAAACATTTAACGCCAATCAGATCCTCCTGGTTGGTGAGTCAATCACCAAACACTTTGACATGGAAGGCAACAGGCAACAAGAAGAAAGCTGATCGGAGGTTCAACAGTTGTTGTCATTGTTTCTGAAGAGTCTTGTTTTCGTTTGTTCTTTATGATTTACTTTATGCAAAAAATGGGCACTGTTAAGAGTCATTTGTCCAAGGTACCATTTTCTTCCATGCTCGAGATTGTTTGGAGGTTAGAACGTCCAATTTTGCTACCATAAATTGATATTGGGATTTGGGAACAATGAGAAAGAGAAATAGCATGATGCATGGCAACTATTATATATCTCAACTAATCTTTGATAACCTTCCATTCAGAAAATATTATTTCAAGATGGAAGGTGAAAAGTATATGAAGCCAGGGGGCATTCTGGCTGATTGCTGTTAGGCAATGGCTTTTTTTCTTCTGATGTTGATAGGTGATGTTTTTTGTTTGAATGAAGATGATTTCTTCGATAAAATTATTACTTTTAGGAATCTGCAAATATTTAATATTGTTGCCGCCAAATCATCCCTCTTGAATGTTGGGTAAGGACGTGAGTCCAAGAGACGACGAAAATTGGTCCGAAAATCTTTAAACGCCTCCTCCTCGAATAGAAACCCTGCAAGAAGTCCTCGTAGACCGATGATTCTGGTGGGAACCCTCCGACGCTCAAGTAAGTAACTTGAGAAGCAGTAAGTAGAAGTGGACTAAAAGACTTAGCCAAAGAACTTGGAGTTCAGATCCCCTCTCTCGTTATGAGTAAAGGTTTTTATACCTGCTCAGAAGTCCCTCTTACCCTTGTTTTGGAAGGTTGTTGAATCCGAGACGTCATTGTCTGGCGGAGGATAGATGGCAAGGCTGACAGAGACAAGTCACAACCGTATTTGAGGTTGTCAAGGGCAGCCTAGCCTGCCATACCCTTGTCAGGTGTGATGCCGTAGGTGGTAGGCGGACCTGGTCATGTTGGGCATGCGCCGTAACTGGCAATAGCCACACGGGATCGCAGGAGGTTGATGAGCCATGTGGTGGTTGCAAGTATCTGCTGGGTCACATGAAGGTCAGGGGTCGAGGCCAAGGGGGGCGAGGGACTCGGGAGTCCCTCGGTACCGAGACCGAGGGGGACTCGGGAGTCCCTCGGTGCTGACCTGGTCCACTTGATCTTGGCTCCGTCAGTCGCTTGGTCCGTTTGTGCTAACGTGGCCTAATTAGCCACATCAGATGCCTCTCTACCCTTGAGATGGTGTGGGCATACCTCCCGCTCAGCGAAAGGGGCGTAAGATCATTTGGTGGCTGATCTCGATGCTTTACCAGTCGCTGAGAGGGGCACATATCCTCGAGGGGCGACGACTCTTTAATGCTGAAGGCAACGCTACCGCCTTGCCAATCCTTACCGTTGGATCCAAGGGGGATCCTCCTCAAAACAAGGGAGACCCCTTCGAACCCGCAGAAAGGTAATAGCCATCATTGAGCTGACATTACCAATGTCCTGCCATTGGCTGCAGGTCCCGCACTTTGTGCGCCGGATGGTTGGCGAGGCGTCTCTTCCAGTGGTAGGCATTCACGTGGCCAGCTGAGCTAAGCAAGACGATTCAAAAAGGGGCATAAGAGGAAAGCTGCATCTGATGTGGCTGATCAGGCCACGTTAGCGCAAATGGACCAAGCGACTGATGGAGCCAAGATCAGGTGGACCAGGTTAGCATCGAGGGACTCCCGAGTCCCCCTCGGCCTTGGCCCTCTTCTGCCTCAGCACCGAAGGATTCCCGAGTCCCCCTCGGCCTTGGCCCTCCTCGGCCTTAAGCCTCAACACCGAGAGACTCCCAAGTCCCCCTCGGCCTCGGCCCCTAACCTCCACATGGCTCGGTAGATACTTGCAACCCCGATGTGGCCCACCAACCTTCTGTGACCCGTGTAGCCACTGTCAGTTACGACGCATGCCCAACATGACCAGGCCTGCCTACCACCTGCAGCGCCTCACCTGACAGGGGTATGGCATGTCAGGCTGCCCCTAACAACCTCAAAGACGGTTGCGACCTATCCTCGTCAGCCTTGCCGCCTATCCTTCGCCAGACAATGATGTCTCGGATTCAACAACCTTTCAAATCGAGGGTAAGCGGGACTTCTGAGCAAGTAGAAAAACCTTCACTCATAATGAAAGAGGATATCTGAACTCCAAGTTTTTTGGCCAAGTCTTTTAGTCTACTTCTACTTACTGTTCCCCAAGTTACTCATTTGAGTATCGAAGGGCCCCATCGGAATCACTGGTCTCCGAAGACTTCCTTATAGGATTCCTGTTTGAGGAGGAGGCATTTGAAGATTCCCGGACCCATCTTCGTCGTCTCTTGGACTCACGTCCTTACCCGACATTCAAGAGGGGTGATTTGGCGGCAACAGATTGGCACGCCAGGAAGGGAAAGACGAGGAGATAGAAAGCTCCAAAAAATTAGCTGTAGACCTCCACTCCCTATAAAACAAAAATAGTGGTGACACATGCCCAGGAGATTTCCACTAGCTACGCTGGGGGGCATCGCCAAGGGGCTGAGCAGCAGGAGGCCAACCTTCCTGCTCCACCTTCGCCACCACCTCAGGATGACCAAACCACCATCTTTACTTTGCAAGTCCAGTCACTTGTGGCAGCAGTTCAGAAGTTATAACAACAGCCGGCGATCACGCAGCAGTGCCCAAAGCCACCCTCGCCGAATGCGGGAGCTGCTCAACCAAGTTAGCAATCAACTCGCGGAAGATCCCCTCAGAGGGAGGCTCGCCGCCGTCGTGCCTTGCCCAGGCATCATCGCCGGGAGACCTCTAAGAGGCCTCAGTCTTCCTCTCGTCATGCTAGTGATTTTCCTAAGCGATGGCACGGGAAGGAGACCGAGCGAGGACATCATCATCAGCACCATCTCTTCCCATCCTTGGGATCCTCAAGGGAGAGGTCCTTTGATGGTTGGATCGGTCGCTGGGCCAAGCGATGGCTGGATGAGTACAACCAACGGTTGGAGAAGTCAGCCGCAGAATCACCAATCAACTGGAGGTGGACTATGACAGCCGCCCCCTACTATCCTGCCTTATTATGGAGGAGCTAATCTCGAACCAATTCTGTCTCCCTTAGTTGGACCCCTACGATGGCACCACTGACCCCCTGGATCATTTGAAAAGTTATAAGGTCCTCATATAGGTCCAAGGGACGATTGACTCCCTTCTCTGCATCGCTTTTTCGATCACCCTTCGGAAGGCTGTGCGCGCTTGGTACTTCCGTTTACCATCGCGTAGCATCAACTCCATCCGACAGTTGGAGAGAGCCTTTCTAGCGTACTTCGATGTGTGCTGAAAGATTCCACAGGTGGCCAACAGCTTGTTCGCCGTCTAGCAGAGAAGTGGCGAGTCACTAAGGGATTTCGTAGCTCAGTTTAAGGAAGCTGCGCTCGAAGTCTACAACCTCAATGACTCCATGGCCACCCTGGCCTTGAAGTGAGGGCTCCATCCTTCCTGCTTTACTTACTTTCTCAACAAAAAGCCTTTCGATTCCTACGCTGAGTTGCTGAGCCGTGCAAAGAAATACATCCACGCTGACGAAGCAGATTTTTCTCAAAGGGAGGCTGATGGAGGGCTCAGCAAGAAGCAGGTCCGTCTGGAGCCTAGTGAGGCTCGACCTTAAAGGCCTAAGCCTCCTTGCCGGCTGAACAACCAGCCCGGGCTCTCATCCTTGAAGGGAAACACTTCACCCCTCTGCTTGCCCCAATATTTCACATCCCAATGAAGATCGACGGTGAGTCCTACCTCAAGCGGCCCGTTCCCATAAGCCAGGAATCCCCCGCAACAAGAACCTCTACTGCCGCTTTCCATCGGGATCATGGCCACGACATGGAGGACTGCCGTCAGCTAAAGAAGGTGATCGAGAACCTCATCCAGCGGGGCCATCTGGAAAAGTTTGTCTAGAGGAGGAACCTGGCTATGCTAGGCCCATCAGCACCTCTGCCTACCCAGGTCAGTGTTGACAACGCTCCAACTAAGAAGACGGTGGCCATGATTTCCTAGGAGGCAGACAGTACTTTTAAGAGGCCATTGGAGGATAAGGAGGTAGATATTGTAATCCCCTTCTCTAAAGGGGACTTAGAGGGGATTGACAATCTTAATGATGACAGCGTCGTCATGTCTATGACGAATGCAAAACACCCTATACAGAGAATCCTTATTGACAGTGGAAGCTTAGTCGACATTCTCAGTTATGATGCTTTTGTTTAAATGAACTTGTCTCCCGACTCCCTTCGGCCCGTCACTACGCCCCTGATGGGCTTCATCGGAGACTCTATCAGGGTGAAGGGAGATATCACCCTTCCGGTCACAGCTGGGATGTCACAATGCCAGAGCATGGTCTTCATGAAGTTCCTGATCATCCGGGTCCTCTTGGCCTCTACAATACCATTCTTAGGAGGCTCAGCCTGAATCTCTTAGACGCCATCATCTCCACTAAGAGGCTGCTTGTAAGGTTCCTACCAGTGGAGGGATCGGGGAGATGCGCGGGGAACGAAGCCCGATGCCACTCTCTTATCACATGGCTCCCAGTCCCCAGGAGGCGTCTGCTCCGTTGGTGCCCGAGCTGCTTGATTCCAAAGACTCAAAGAGGAGAGGGAAGCCAGCTGAGTGCTTGCTGACCTTCCTGCTGGGGGAGGGCCCAGCAAGGATGGTCTGAGTCGAGGTGCTTCTCCCCGAGGAGGCACGGGACCGACTCCTCGCTTTCTTATGGCTAACTTAGATGTCTTCACTTGGTCAGCGTCTGACATGCGGGCATAACGATAGAGATGATCACTCATTGGCTCAACATTAATCCAGAATGTCAGCCAGTCCAGCAGAAAAAGACGAGCTTCGTGCCTGAGCGACAGAGGGCCATCGACGAGGAGGTACGCAAGCTAGTAGCTACCGGCCACTTCCGGGAGGCTCATTACCCTGACTGACTGGCCAACGTGGTTATGGTTCGTAAAGCCAATGGAAGCTGAGGATGTGTATCGACTTCACCGACCTTAACAAAGCGTGCCCCAAAGATAGCTTCTCGCTGCCCAGGATCAACCAACTAGTGGACGCCATGTCGGGCTATGAGACGCTTAGCTTCATAGATGTCTTCTCAGGGTACAATCAGATCAAGATGGATCCAACGGACGAGAAGGTCACTTCCTTCATAATCGAGAAGGGTGTCTAATGCTACAAGATAATGCTCTTCTGACTGAAGAATGCAGGAGCCACGTATCATAGGCTGATGAATAAAATCTTCGAGGACCAAATCGGGTGCAACATGAAGGTGTACATGGACGATATGCCCACCAAGAGTGTTCATATTGACACCCACGTTGCTGATCTGGTGAAGACTTTCAGCAACCTTCGCCTCTGAACCCACGGAAGTGTACCTTTGGAGTTACGACAGGCAAGTTCCTGGGCTTTATGATGATACAGCGAGGGATCGAGGCTAATCCAGAGAAGATCAGTGCCATCATCGATATGAAGCCGCCGACCAATAAGAAAGAGGTGCAGCGGTTCATCGAAAGAGTGGCAGCCCTGAGCTACTTCCTGTCCAAGTCGCGAAGAGGTGCCTACCTTTCTTCAAAGCCTTGCGCAAGGTCAATGATTTTGAGTGGATAGGGAAATGCTAGAGAGCCTTCGAAGGATTGAAGGAGTTTCTATCAACTCCACCGTTACTATCTAAGTCGACCGAGGGAGAGGAGCTCTCCTCTACCTCACGGTGTCGTCCGAGGTGGTCAGTTCCGTGCTCGTTTGCATCGATACCGATGGGACGCAGAGGCATGTTTACTACACAAGCAAAATGCTTCATAATGCGAAAACCAGGTATTCCAAAACCAAAAAAAATTATTTTTGCACTAATCATCTATGCTTAATGTCTCAGGCCTTACTTCCAAGCCCACCCGATCGTGGTGCTCACGGACCAACCGCTCAAGGCAATCCTGTCCCGTCCTGACACTTCTGGCCGGCTGACAAGTGAGCTATCAAGTTGAGGGAGTTCAACCTATCGTTTTGATCAAGATTGGCCATGAAGTTTCAGGTCTTGGTAGACTTCCTGATCGAGTGCACTTGGACCAGGAAGCGGCAGGAGGAGCTCCACTTAGCACCCTCAGATGCCACGACTGAGGCAGGGAGGGAAGACTAGATCATCTACGTGGATGATGCATCGAATTCCCAAGAGATCGGAGCCAATCTCATCCTTGCAAGCCTAGAAGGAATGGTGGTGGAGTATGCCCTCAATTTTCTCTTTCCCGCCAGCAATAATCGACAGAGTACAAAGCTTTGCTGGTAGGAATAAAGCTTGTCAAGGAGCTCAGAGTAAAACACCTCAGAGCCTTCACTGACTCTCAACTTGTATTCGAGCAAATCGCTAGAGAGTATGAGGCCTGGGACTCCATCATGTCCCGCTATCTGGGTAAGGTTCAATCACGGACCTCATTCTTTGCTCACTTTAGTGTCAACTATATCTCTAGGGGTGAGAATGCCAGAGTTGACGCCTTGCCCCAACTGGCCACTTCAATCGATCAAGTCCTGAAAAGGACTTACATGGAGCATTTGGAGGCCCCAAGCATCGACGCGGTGGAGGAGGCTCTCCCGATCAGCCAAGAGCCCACCTGGATGAATGCATACATCCGATACCTCGTCGATGATACTCTTCCTACTGACCCCACGAAGGCCAAGCTGCTCAAATGGTGAACTCCTATGTTCCTGGTGCTTAACGGGTAGCTATATCGGAGGTCTTTCTCTCACCCTCTCCTCAAGTGTGTTGGCCCTACAGATGCCGACTACATCTTCCGTGAGATCCATGAAGGCATCTGTGAAAACCACTTGGGAGACAGAGCAGTAGCACACAAGGCCCTATGCCAGGGGTACTATTGGCTCACCATGCAGGAGGATGTTGCTGAGTTGGTTCGGAAGTGTGACAGTTGTCAACGACACGCCAACATCCAGCGACAACCGACTTCCTAGCTAAGCCCTCTATCGGCCCCGTAGCCCTTTGTCTAATGGAGGATAGACATTTTAGGACCATTCCCCCCTACCTTTGGTCAACGAAAGTTTCTGCTCGTCGCCATCGACCACTTCACTAAGTTGGTGGAGGCTGAGGCACTCACCAAAATCACCGAGGGCAAGGTGAGATCCTTCTTATGAAAATCCATCATCAGCCAGTTTTGGCTGCCTCACACCCTCATCACTGACAATGGCCGGCAGTTCGACAATACCCCCTTCAGAGAATACTGTGCTTAGTTGGGCATCTGCCAATGGTTCACCTCCATCGGTCATCCACAGACGAATGGAGCAGCAGAGGTCACAAATCAGACTATCCTTCAGGGGCTCAAAATGCGTCTAGACGACTTTAAAGGGAGATGGGTGGAGGAGCTCCCAAATGTACTATGTGCATACCACACGATGCCATGAACCTCCACCGAGGAGACCCCCTTTAGCCTTATGCTCGAATCAAAGGCCATCATTCCTATGGAGATCAGCATCCCCAGCCCTTAGGTAGAGCATACAACGAGGAGGACAACCCGAGTCAGCTATAGGCCAACCTTGACGTCGTCGAGGAGGTGCGCGATCGGGCATAACTCAGGATGGTCACCTACCGCCAAAGAACCGTAAGATACTACAACACTCGAGTCCGCCCCAAGGTGTTCCTTCCTGAAGACCTAGTCCTCCGACGAGCCGAGGTCTCGAGGCCCACAGAGGGGGGCAAACTATCACTGAATTGGGAAGGGCCCTACTAGATCATCGAAGCCCTCCATCGCAGAGTATACCGAATCAAAGGACTCAACGGGAAGTCACTCCCTCGCACCTGAAATTTGGATAATCTCCGTTGGTACTATCAGTAATATACATGAATATTTGATTATGAATCTGAGTATTTTATCCCTTCATAAGTTTAAATATCTCACCCTTTCGACTAATAAAGATATGTTTGAGTATCTCATTTTTTCAGACAAAGACCGACTCCGCATCGGCACCAAAGCTTGTCACCATGATGACACCAAAGACCGGCTCCACGTCGGCACCAAAGCCTGAGGCCAGCTCGGCACGAAAGACTGACTCCGCGTCAGCACCAAACCCCATCGTCAGGATGACACCAAAGATCGGCTCACATCGGAACCAAAGACCGACTCCATATCGGCACCAAAGCTTGTTGCTAGGATAGCACCAAAGCCCGTCACCAAGACGGCACTAAAGACCAGCTCTGCATCGAGACAAAAGCCCGAGGCTAGATCAGCACCAAAGACCAAATCCGTGCCGGCACCAAATTCCAAGGCCAGCTTGGCACGAAAGACTGACTCCGTGTCGGCACTAAAACCCGAGGCTAGCTCGGCACGAAAGACCAACTTTGCAACGACACCAAAGCTCGGCTCCTTGTCAGCACCAAAGACTGGCTCCGCATCGGCACCAAAGCCCGAGGCCAACTCGGCACAAAAAATCGACTCTGTATCGGCACCAAAGCCCGAGGTCAGCTTGGCATGAAAGACCGACTCCGCGTCGGTACTAAAGCTTGAGACCAGCTCGGCATGAAAGATTGACTCCGCGTCGGCACCAAAGCCCATCGCTAGGACGGCACCAAAGACTGGCTCCGTGTCAGCACCAAAGCCCATCGCCAGGATGGCACCAAAGATCGGCTCCGCATCGGTACCAAAGACCAGCTCTACGCCGACAGCAAAACCCATCGCCACAATGGCACGAAAGACCGACTCCACATCGGCACCAAAGCTCATCGCTAGGACGGCACCAAAGCCCATCGCCAGGATGGCTCCAAAGACTGACTCCATGTCGGCACCAAAGGAGCGAAGTGGTCGCATGCAAAGACGGACCCTGGGTTGGCACCAGAGATCGGCGTCCGAGCCAGCACGAGGGAGGACTTACCATGGAGTCCGCGTAAGGGACCGCCCCCAAGGTCGGCTCCTAAGGCTGATGCCTACACCAGAACTAAACCCTACCATCGAGCCGGCCTCAACACTCGCTTTGAAGCCTATCTCGGACTTGAGCCGAGCCATCACTCCGTGCTCACTCAACCTTATAAGAGACGAAGTGCTAACAGAGCTAAGTACCAAAGGAATCCAAACACTTTAACATTTGAGAGAAATTTTTTCTTCATTACTGATCAAAATATTTACAAAATGCCGACTCAGATTAGACTTCAGTACAAAAGCAAAAAAAAGAAAAGAAGAAGGAAAGAAGTACAAAAAGAGGAGGCCCTTGGGTCCTCAGGCATCGGCCGGTGCTGACCCATCATCGGCCGATCCCTGCACCATGGGCGGCACCTCTGGCTCCTCGTAGTAGTCGAGCTCGAGGTCGTCGAGGCTGGGAATGCTGAAGACCCGCACCGCCTTCTCCTTCCACTCTCGAAAGCCTTAGAGGTAGACCTCGTTTGAAGCCTCCGCCATATCATCCAGGAAGGTGTCAAAGCCTCGATAGCGCCCCACTGCCTCAGTCGCCGCCCTCTCGGCCGCTGCAGCCTTCTCCTCGGTGGCTCGTGCCACTGAGGCCATCTCGACCGCCCTAGCATCGGCCATGCGGGCGACCTCCTCGGCGTTCTCGACCTGCTCCTTTGCCCCCCTCACCGTCAGGGTGACGGTGTGGAGCCAACTCTGATAAGAGAACAGCTCTGCCTTTGCCTCCCTCAGCCTCGCCTCCGCCTCCTTCAGCTTCGCCTCGGTAGTGCATGCACGCCCAAGCTCGGCCATCGCCTGATGCTCAGCCCTCTCAAGCTCCCCTACCCGCCCGGCCCGGACAATCTCCATCGCCCTCTCAGCTCGGGCCCGAGCATCAATGGCCTCTTGTTGAGCATGGCGGAGGACCGCATCGCCTTGGATGGTGAAGTCCTTCACAGCAGCCATGGAGTTTGCCGCCTGCATCAGGAAGTCTAGGTCAACTCATGATAAAGTATGGAAAGTTTTATAAAAGGAAGAGAAGTGCTTACCCATAGCAGAGCCACGGAGGCATCCTGGAAGAAGGCGGAGGCTCCCTGGCGGTGAAGCTTGCTCTGAAACTCTGGCAGGCAGACTTGGGCCATCAGTCGCTCTGCCCTATGACCGTGGTTCATGAGGGATGGTCGGGAGGGGATCGCCATAATCCCACCTCCCTCCGCAATCCTGGCCGACTCCGAGGACGCGGTTGCCATGCCGGGGACCGATGGCACCTCCTCTGCCTATGGCCCCGCTACTATCGGGTGCTCCTTGCCTGCTTGCTCTCCTGATGGTGGGCCCTTGTCCAGGGCCGGCTCGGTCGCCGAGTGAACCGGCCCCGCACCTGAGGTGACCGGCTTCATTGGCAGTGGGACCGCTTCAACCCTCGGCTCCTCCGGGGGCATCTCGGCAGTCAAGTCGATCGGTGGGGGCCCCCCTTGGCTCACCCGGGGCTCGTTGGAGGGAGGAATCAGTGACCGAGAGCGAGCCCTCGCCCTTGACCCCTCCGCATCATCAGCGGCCCTCTTCCTTTTGGACACCGCCTTCCCCACGATGTCAGTTAATGTCCTCATTTCTGCACGTGCTAGAGATCGGTCAGTAAAAAAAAATCTTCACAGTTGCTCACCATCGCTCGTGGCGATGCCCGCGAGCCGAAGGTTCTCCTCCGATAGGAGTTCTTTGCACGAGGGACCACAGAGGTCAGCAGCTGCTCGAACACCTTCCGATCCCCTAGGACCACCGATAGATTTTTATTAGGCCCTAAGTTTGGTTCTCCCAAGTCTGACCTTACCCTCTCGAGGTTAGTAAAGAAGAATCGGGTCTTCCACCCTTTGACATACGTGGGAAGATCTAGTTTCATAGCTCGGCCGGGCCTGGGTGCGAACAATCACCAGCCAGCCTGGGGGCGGACATAGAGGCTATGGAACAGGACGACCCTACCCTCTATGCCCTGGAAGTGAGATAGTACTAAGAATGTACAGATGGTCTGAATGGAGTTCAGAACTAGCTGTGCAGGCACTAAAGCATACCTATGGAGAAGGCTGACTATGAAGGGATGGAGAGGAAGCCGAAAACCCGCCTTGAAGAACACCTCATATAAAGCGACTCTCCTTAGTAGGAAAGAAGTCACCCAGTCGTTGGGTCTGAAGGCGGATAGTCAGATGTCCTCGGGTACCCTATAGGCTTTTCTAAAGGATGCTAAGTCTGCGGAGGTGACGGTGAAGGCGATCCCCTTCGGGGATGCCCCCCTAACTATAGATGGAGGGGCCGCGGCGGTCGAATGATCCCTGATAGGGACCCTGCTAGCGACCCGCCGCTATGATAGAGGAACGTGGTTCTCGGAAGGAGAGGAGGAGGACCACTGGGGTGTTGGGTACAAAGAAACTTGCAACTGCGAGGAGGAATTACGGTCATCAAAAGGAGGGGAGGAAGATCACGAAG
Organism: Calamus simplicifolius; assembly: GCA_900491605.1. Lineage (NCBI taxonomy): Eukaryota > Viridiplantae > Streptophyta > Magnoliopsida > Arecales > Arecaceae > Calamus > Calamus simplicifolius. The sequence goes on along the minus strand of UESW01004770.1, from coordinate 603,861 downwards.
GTGATGAAGCCATGGAAGCAAAGAGAAGATGGAGGACTGACCTGAACGGGGGAGAAGGAACAGCAAGGTCCGAAGGAAGGAAACGCGGGTGAGGCTTAGGCTCAAGAGAGGAAGAAAGAGATCTCAGGGGTGCGGGAAGATGGGTTCGGGGCAGCTTTCCTCTTATGCCTCTTTTTGAATCGTCCTGCCTAGCTCGGCTGGCCACGTGCACGCCTACCACTGGAAGAGATGCCTTGGCAACCACCTGGCGCACAGAATGTGGGACCTACAGCCAATGGTAGGACATCGATAACGTTAGCTCAATGATGGCGATTACCTTTCCATGGGTTCCGAAGAGGTTTCTCCTATTTCGAGGAGGATCTCCCTCGGATCCGACGGTGAGGATTAGCAAGGCGATGGCGTTGCGGTGCCACATGCCTTCAACATTAAAGAGTCATCGCCTCCCAAGGATACGTGCGCCTCTCAGCGACTGGTAATGCATCGAGATCAGCCATCGAATGATCTTACGCTCCTTTCGCTAAGCGGGAGGTACGCCCATACCATCTCAAAGATGAAGGGGCATCTGATATGGCTAATCAGGCCACGTTAGCACAAACAGACCAAGTGACTGACGGAGCCAAGACCAGGTGGATCAGGTCAGCATCGAGTCTTCCTCGGCCTCGACCCTCAGCCTCAGCACCGAGGGACTCCCGAGTCCCCCTCGGCCTCGGCCCCTAACCTTCACGTGGCCCGGCAGATATTTGCAACCACCACATGGCCCACTAACCTTCTACGACCCTCCGTGGCCACTACCAGTTACGGCGCATACCCGACATGACCAGACCCGCCTACCACCTGCAGTGCCATACCTGACAGGGATATGGCAGGCCAGGCTGCCCCTGACAACCTCAGAAATGGTTACGACCTGTCTTTGTCAACCTTACCGCCTATTCTTCGCCAGACAATGATGTCTTAGATTCAACATTCTTCCAAAACGAGGGTAAGAGGAATTTCTGAGCAGGTATAAAAACCTTCACTCATAACGATAAAGGAAACCTAAACTTTAAGTTTTTTTGGCTAAGTCTTTAGTCCACTTCTACTTACTATTTCCCAAGTTACTCACTTGAGCATCGGAGGGTCCCCACTAGAATCACCGGTCCCCGGAGACTTCCTTGCGGGATTTCTATTCGAGGAGGAGGTGTTTGAAGATTTTTGGACCCATCTTCATCGTCTCTTGGACTCACGTCCTTATCCGATGTTCAAGAGAGGTGATTTGGCAGCAATAAATAACTTATAACCCAGATAGGTACGTATGAATTTGAAAACTAACATTTATTGAATTCGATCAACATATAAATTGATAAACCCAGACAAGTGTGAAATATTTAATGTCAGGTGGAGTTTGAGACTTATGCTGTGTTTTCTCATAAACCCAGTCGACAGGTGTTCATCATGAATCTGATAATTAACATTTACTAAATTCAGTCAATCAACAATTTTGGTGTTATACTTTGCACCATGCCATGAATGATGCTAGGCTCCGGATCCTGTTTTATTGTAATGTTCTTCCACTCTATCTTTAATTGCAAGAGACTTGCAGCTCTTTTTTTCTTCCCTTTCGTTATGTTTGGTAGCTATTGATGTCTTTCAGTCTCAGCAGAATCTTGTATGTGTTGGAGAATATTAAATTGGTTTTAATGAAAAAAAATTGAAGACTTCATGGGAGAAAGAAAGAGTTGAAAAAAAACCGAAGGCTTTATGGAAGAATGGAAGAGTTATTTTGAAAAGATAAATTGATTTAGTTTTTTGTAATTAACTCTTAAATGTTTTTTAGTTTTGTATTAAGTATTAGTAAATGAAAGGACATGACTCTTATATATGAGAGGTATTTGCCCATGAAATGTAACAGAATAAGAAAACAGAGAGATCGAAAGTTGTATTCCCTCTAATATCTCCATAATAAGAGAGTATCATTTTTCTCATTGAAAGTATCATCCACTTCCATCAATTTGGTATCAGAGCTTCTTGTGTGCCCACTACGTTTCCAACAAGTGGTATCAGAGCCTTGTTCTATTGAGAGGACCAATCTTGAGGGAGATGGCCAGCGATGGTGTGCATATTCAAGTTCCCAAGCTTGCTAAGAGAACTATGGGAATTGGTGTATCCAAATGAAGTCATTATTTGGCTCACAAGATCTATGAAAAGTTGTTAAAGATGGCTACACTGAGCCTACAACAGAGCAAGAAAGATGGTACAATCAAGCACAAAGAGATACTTTGAGGGCCTTAAGGAGAAGAGACAAAAAAGCTTTGTTCCAATTATATCAAGCTTTAGATGAGGTGACATTTGAGAGAATTGCTAAAGCAACTTCTGCAAATGAAGCTTGGGATACTCTCTCTACTATCTTTAAAGGAGAAGAAAAGGTGAAGCGAATCCGGCTTCAACAATTGCGAGAAGAATTTGAAGTCACCACCATGAAGGAGACGAAAAATATATTTGATTATTTCTCTCGGATATTGATTATTGTAAACCAATTGAAGAAAAATGGAGAGAAGGTAGAAGATGTTCGAGTGGTGGAGAAGATACTTCGGTCTTTGACACCGAAGTTTGAGCATGTTGTTGTCGCCATTGAAGAAGCTAATGATGTTGATACACTTTCCATCAATGCGTTGATGGGCAAACTTCAAATTCATGAACAAAAGATGCAAAAGAAAAATGAAGCACATAATACGGAGCAAATACTTTAATCCAAGGTGGAGGTAAAAGATCAAAAGGAGAAAGATAAAGGACTTTAATTTGCCTTTAGCAACAAAAGAGATGGCGGAAACAACTATCGTGGTGGCAGAAATAACTACCGTGATCGTGGTCGAAGCCATGGCCGTGGTCAAAGAAGCTATAATGATGGAGGAGGCCAAAGCTCAAATTTCAGCAATGAAAGAGGTAGCAGAAAAGGTGGACGTGAACGAGGTAGAAGATCAATTGGAGGTCGTGATCAATCAAGATCCAATGTTCAATGCTATAATTGTCAAAAATATGGACACTATAGCTATGAGTGTTGGAACAATAAGCAAAGCAACTACATTGAATCTAACAACCAAGAAGGAGAGCCGACTCTTCTTTTGTCATGTCAAGAAGATGGAGACTTGAAGAATATATGGTTTTTTGACTCAGGAGCCTCAAACCATATGTGTGGAAGAAAAGACCTATTTGTGGAATTGCAAGAAGGGGAGTTTTGTGATGTGAAGTTTGGGGATCTCTCAAAAGCTCCTATCAAAGGAAGAGGTAAAATCATGATTTGGCAAAAGAATAGTAAACCTAATTTCATTTCCAATGTTTATTATGTGCCAAGTTTGAAGAGTAATATTCTTAGTATTGGCCAACTGTTAAGAAGGGTTATGCAATCCATATGGAAGGACTATTTCTAACTTTAAAAGATTGGAATGGAAAGCTGATTACTCGTGTCCAGATGGCGAAGAATAGGATGTTTCCTCTTATTTTACACTACAAGAAAAATAAAATATTGCGACGCCCAAATGCATCGCAATTGCGTCGCTAAACATGCTATTGCGACGCAATAGCGACGCAATGACGGCGTCGCTCAGATGTCCGTCGCAATATCCATTTATCGCAATTGCGTCGCAATATTGCGACTCTCTGCGTCGCAATATTGCGATGCATCCATATGCGTCGCTAAATTAAAAATTAAATTATAATATTTAAAATAATTATTAAATATTGTGATGCACTCATTTGCGTCGTAATATTGCGATGCATTTCGTTGCATCGCAATATTTAATAATAATATTTATGATATAATAGCGACGCAATTTGCGTCGCTAAAGCATCGCAAATAAAAATTTTTTAAAATATTTCAATGCAAGATCATTGCATCGCAATATTTATTAAAAATATTTTAGATATAATAGCGACTCAATTTGAGTCGCTAATGCGTCGCTATTAAATTTTTTTTAAATTATTGCGACGCTAGGTCGTTGCGTCGTAATATTTAATAATAATATTTGAAAATATTAGCGATGCAATTGCAGTCGCTAATGCATCGCTAAATAAATATTTTTTTAAAAAAAAAAAAATTTAAAAATTAAAACGGTTAATATAATTTCGTTACATTTAAATATTGATCGAAACATTCTTTACTCATATTGATCCAAACAATAATCATTCAATTTCCAAAAATAATTCATATATTAAAATTTTGAAGTTTTCATGTACAACATAAAAAAGAAAAAAAATACATCAAGAATCTAAGCGATCACGTGGAGGTTGTGGAGGCTGGAGACTCTGCGACAAGCGGCTAACCATATCCCGTAAATAATGCATCCCATCTCGCATGTCTGCAATCTCCTGATCCCGGCCTCGCATACGATCCTCGAAATCCTGCTCGACCTCCTGCCGAACTTCCTCTGCAATAGATCTCCGAAGGTCGTTTAAACGCTCGGGAGGAAGATCACCAGAAGCTCACGAGCTGGAGGCCTGATGGGGAAAATATGTAGAAGCTCTAGTGCCCAGACCATAGACCCTGTGGTCTCGTGGCTGGGCACCAACAGCCTTCAAAAACATATGCCGACTCTCCTCTACTGAGAGTTCGACGGGCGTCTCCCCATCAGTAGAGTCGACCTGCGATGCCTGGGAGCGAAGCTCCTCGACTCGTGTCTTTAATTTATGAAATCAACAATAAATGAGTTAATACATTTCTCGAAATAAAATTTTAGAAATTAAACAGATAGTACATAAATCTAATTTCTTACCACAACCTCCGTGATCGCGTGTCGTCCCAGGAACCGTCCCTCCTAGTGTGTGTCGCCCTGAATAGACGAAACTCACCAGGATCTTCGCCCTCCTGCTCAGACTATAACATTAAAAAAAATGATATTAATACAATATTTGTAAATAACTAAAATAGTAATTAAAATATTTATGTTTTCTTACCATACGCCGTCTGTGCTCCTGAATCGAAATGGAGCCCAAAGTATGGCGGGAGAGACCCGTGCCAGGACCGCCCTTCTCAGATCGACGGTTCGTGCTGGCTGATGCGGACCTCCTGCGCCAGCCATCGGACTGCCAGGCCTGCTGCCACTCGTTCCAAATACCCTCTGGCACGTGCGCAGGACGCTGACCCGATGACCTCCAACGATGAAGCATATCGGAGTATCGGTGTCCCGTCAGAGCCTCCCATGCTGCCCTAATGGCATCATGGTTGGCAGATCCCACGTATACTTTTTCTGCATTAAAATAAATAGTTAGTTTCTGAATTTATTAAGATTAAGAAATTTTATATCAGTGATAAATTATTTAATAAGTTTACCTGAAACTCAGAAAAATAAAACTCCCTCGTGGCTGGAGATACGTGGCGCCAATCGTAGCCACTGGAATCTGCACGCCTCTGAAATACGGCGCTGATGTGGCTGGATAGATGATGATGCTCAATAAATCTGTTAAAAAAATGCATGTTTATAAGTAATTGACTTAAAAATATAAACATATATTTTTAATTAGTATATACTTACAGCCCCTGAGCATCAAGTCGAAGTACGGTGCGGCCGATGGTGGAAGAACTCTCGGAGGTATGTGCCGATCGGCTGGATGGTAATACTGCTGGAGAGATCGAAGGCTGTGCGACTGCTGGAGATCCGAACTCTCCATCTCCGATGCTCATATGATCTGATGCAGCAGGGCTACGTCCCTGCTCACTCCGTCTGTCATCGGTAGATCTACCTCTGCCCGTCATACTGAAAATACTAAAGATTCATACAATTAAATTACGATTAATGATTGACTATGTAAAAATTTAACACTTTAAAAAAAAAGTTAAATTTTAAAAAAACCTCTATGTTTAATCGGTGTCATTTGTTTCGTGAAATGTTGGTTCAACATCCGATGCCGTATCGGACTGCGATTCAGTTTCATTATCATCGAAAGGAAACCGAACATTTGCATCCGCAATTTCTTGGACATCACCATTTGGATCTCTAAGTGATGTTTCAGGAGCCCTTGTGTCGTCCTCAATTGCATGCATTTCCATCTCATCCTCTTGAAATGCAGGGCACTCGGCTGATTGACTTGATGAACTCTCCTCTAATACGATTGTTGAACGTGGGACGATTTTAGAAACGGCCCACCAATCTCGCTTGTCGTTGCGCAAACTTGGATATCCGCAGTAAAAGACTTGCTGAGCTTGGGATGCAAGGATGAATGGGTCATATTTCTGCAATCTTCGTCGATGGTTCACTTCAACCAAATTGTAGTCGTTATGAACCCTTTTGCCCACAGGAACTATCGGATCGAACCAATCACAACGAAACAATACGGTTCATTCATAGGCCAACCGGGATATTCAACTTCAACCACCTCTACTAACTTTCCATAATAATCCTGCATATTTGCTCCAACACTTTCTCCTTTAACACACACGCCCCAGTTCTGCGTGCCTCTTGAAGCTGCTAATCGTTCAATCTGAAATTTGTACCCATTTACAAAATAGCCAGTAGAGGTTGTTACGGTCTTCAATGGCCATTGCGATAGACATTTAATGAAAATATTGTCGGTTGTGGACCATGGACCGTTTACCTATAAATTAATAAGCTATTCACATCCAATTCAAAAAATAAAGCCATTATTGAAATTGATTGAGTGATACTACTCACAAATTCATAAAACCAGTAAGCAAACTCCGTTTCTAATTTCTGCCCAATTGCAACTTGACTGATGTCGGGATTCATCTGTCGTTGTCTATCACAAAACATCCTTATGGGATGAAAAGGATGAAAACTGATGTTAGCAATTAAATATTATGGTATATTGTAATTTAAATTAAAATTTCCAATTAAGCATTGAAGTATACACTTACTCAATATATGGATCGACTTCTCTACAGTTCATTAGGATGTAATAATGTGCTGCATTATACTCCATATCGCTAAGATTTCTTGACTTCTGCCCACCAAATGAACGGCCGATACCTTTAAAAATTGATATTCTACCGTCATTAGGTTCTCCTTCGTCCACACATACGTCATCGTTACGACCAAGATTTCGGCTCCTCGTGTGGACGTGACCCTCAAAGTAATGCGAGGCAAAAGCTGAAACTTCTTCGACCAAGTGTGCATTGCATATAGAACCTTCAACCCTTGCCTTATTACGCACATTATTTTTTAACTTCTTAAGATACCTATATGTAAAGTTGAAACAAAAAATTAACCAATTTTCTTGCAATGAAATAATATTTGAAATGTCAACATATCTTAATGATGTATATATTTACCTCTCGAAAGGATACATCCAGCGATACTGCACGGGACCAGCTATGCTCGCTTCGTATGGCAAGTGAACCGGTAAATGCTCCATTGAGTCAAAAAAACTGGGAGGAAATATTCGCTCAAGCTTGCATAAAATAATTGAATTTCCTCCTCAAGCCTTGCCATGGATGCAGAAGTAATGACTGCGGCAGATAACTCCTTGAAGAACAAGCTGAGCTCCGTAATTGCCTTCCAGACATGTTGCGGAAGCAACTCACGAAAAGCTATAGGTAATAACCGTTGCATGAAAACATGGCAGTCGTGACTCTTCATGCCGAACAACTTGAGCTTATGCATGTCCACACACCTACCGATATTTGAGGCATAACCATCTGGAAATTTTAACCCTCTAAGCCAGTTACATAAAACTTCTCGTGAATTTCTGTCAAGAGTGTAACAGGCTTTAGGATAGGTCCCATCGGCACTCCTTCTCAAATCACCTCTTCTGCAGTACTGATTAAGTTCTTCTCTTGACTTTGCAGTATCTTTTGTTTTTCCCGGGATGTTTAGCACCGTGTTAAATATGTTATCAAAGAAATTTTTCTCGATATGCATAACATCCAAGTTGTGCCGGATGAGATTTGTGCTCCAATAAGGCAAATCCCAAAATATACTTCGCTTCTTCCAGTTATGTTCTTTACATATACGGCCATTTATTCTATCTGCATCCGGTTCCCATGCATACATCAACCCCAAATGCTCTATAGTATCAAATATATCCGTGCCGGACCTAACCGGTTCGGCAATTTTGTGACTGCTTTGTTCTTCCGGAAGGCGATCAAGTTACGCCTGTAAGGATGATTTGGGGGCAAGAACTTCCTATGGTTATCAAACCATGACTGCTTACCACTCTTCTGCAATGTAAATGCATCCGAATCATACATGCAATGAGGGCATGCCAGACGTCCAGCAGTGCTCCAACCAGACAACATTGCATATGCCGGGAAATCACTTATTGTCCACATCAAAGCAGCTCTCATGATGAAATTCTGTTTCATAGAAATGTCGTAGGCTACGACTCCTGTTTCCCACAACATTTTCAATTCGGCCACCAACGGTTGCAGAAAGACATCAATCTTTTCCTTTGGATTTGATGGTCCTGGAACCAAAACGGTTAAAAACATTGCAGTATCTTTCATGCACTTCCACGGAGGAAGGTTATATACAGTCAGTATCACAGGCCAACATGAATACTGTTGCCCCGCTTGACCAAATGGTGGAAGCCATCGGTACAAAGACCTAATCTCACATTCCTTATATCTTCAGCGAAATCAGGATGATTTTCATTGAAATGCTTCCAAGCCTTTGAATCTGATGGATGCCGCATTTCATCCTCTTTAGATTCATGTTCGGCATGCCATCTCATATCAGCAGCTGTTGCCTCAGATCTGTATAATCTCTGCAGGCGTGGGGTAAGAGGAAAGTAATGCATCCTCTTGTAAGGCACACTTTTCCTCCTACTTGTACTGGCTCCTCCTTCGCTGTTTTTGTACCTCGATTGCCCACAAATCTTACACCATCTCAGCTCTGAGTCTTCACCCCAAAATATCATACAATTGTTCAAGCAACAATCGATCTTATTAACTGGGAGCCCAAGCCCACGCAACAACTTCTTTGTTGCGTAAAAACTGTCTGCGCAACATTTGTCATTTG
>UESW01004770.1:511439-590934 GCA_900491605.1 Calamus simplicifolius | reverse complement strand
CAGTCAGGTTGGCTACATGCAAATGCGATAAATTCTTCCAATCCATTCAGAAAATCTGGATTAAGCAAGCCATCTTTTATCCTTGCATACATCCACGAGCGAGCCCCGCTCATTTTTGACCGACTTATACAAAGTCTGGTAAACCATTAAAGAAACCACAAAATAAAACTATATTAGTATTACTAAATATATAACTAAATTATTTCTTTTACACAACTAAGGTTAATAACAACCATTTAAATCATTTATAACTAAACCAATTTTTTTTAGGCAACTAAGGTCCCTACCATGCAAGGGCGAGCCACGGCTACGATCCTTGGCGTGCTAGCAAGGACCGAGGCACAGGTTCATGGCTAATGGTAGGGCTTGAGTTTGGGTCGGGCCGCAAGGCGGTGCGTTTAATCATGAGACTTCACAAGCAATTCAAGTGTCTTAAATAATTCTACCTTCACTCCATGTCTATAAGGTAAGGCCCTATCCCATTCAAGAATATTTTTTGTGATATGTTATTCTGCTATTAATTATCATCGATCGGTTAACATTGAAATTTCGGCAGCATTTCCCCATATGTTCTCCTAAATGTGTGGTATATAAGCCACACTAGGAGAACGTATGAGCAAATGCAAACCGAAATCTCACCCAACGATGATTACTAGCAGACTAACATATCACAAAAAATATTCCCAAACTGTCCACCAGGACAATTTGAGAATTTGCAAGACTAAGGCTTACAAATTCTCAAACGGGTCTAAAGGTTATAGTGCTGTGATTATGGAAGTCCGAAGACAATCGAACTTATGCTTGTTATTCTTAACTTCTTGTCAATTATACATGTAGTGTTCTATATATATAGTCACTGACTTCTTAAGATTATTGTGTCGAATACAAATGTTGTGAAGACTAAAATATAAATCATTGAAACTACTAATTTGTTGCTGGAAATTAAATAATATTACAACAAAACTTTTATTAGCATTTCAAATTTAATGCATCATTCAGTTTGCAGCAGAATATAAATAATCAAGACATAACAATTGTAAATGAGTATAAATGCACAAATACTATTGCATAAACATTCTGCTTAAATTAATTATGCATAAATATTATGTAAATTAAATAATAATACAACAAGACTTCTATCTAGCATTACAAATATTATTGATAATCAAGACATAACAATCAGTCTATCCAAAGAGCTCCGACTATGAAAAATTAATTAATTTATAACGATTAGTGGTCACATTTTTTTAAATATTTTCATTTACAATAAAATATAATTCTTTTTAATTTTTTTTTGAGTGGAAGGGGCCGGAGGGTCGGGAAAACCCCCTAGCTGTTACGTTGCCCATGCATCAGGATAGAATCCCAGGGGCCGTGGCCGGACAAGAAATAAAGAAGGGGGGGGGGGGGGGGTTTCCCCTCCCCCCCTGTTAAGGATTTTTTTTTTTTTTTTTGTACTGGCCTGGCCACCGTGGCCAGGCCACTGCCGGCCATGGCAGCGGCCGTGGCCGGAGAAGACAAGAATGGGGAGGGGGGTTTCCCCCCCCCCCCCCTGTTACCATTTTTTTTTTTTTTGTCACCGTGGCCAGGCCACTGCCGGCCACGGCAGCGGCCGTGGCCGGACAAGACAAAATGGGGGGTTTCCCCCCCCCCCCCCTGTTAAGGAAATTTTTTTTTTTTGACAGTGGCCTGGCCACCGTGGCCAGGCCACTGCCGGCCACGGCAGCGGCCGTGGCCGGCGGACGGCCGTGGGGGGGGGGGGGGGTTTCCCCCCCCCCCCCCCCCCCTGTTAAGGAAATTTTTTTTTTTTTTGACAGTGGCCTGGCCACCGTGGCCAGGCCACTGCCGGCCACGGCAGCGGCCGTGGCCGGCACGCCACGGCCGTGGCCGGACAAGACAAAAAGGGGGGGGGGGGATTTTTTTAGTGGCCTGGCCACCGTGGCCAGGCCACTGCCGGCCACGGCAGTGGCCGTGGCCGCTTCTCCGGCCGCGGCCACGGCCATGGCCGGAGAAGAAAAAAGGGGGGGGGGGGTTTCCTCCCCTCCCCCTGTTAAAAAAAAATTTTTTTTTTTTTTTGACTGTGGCCTGCCACCGTGCCAGGCCACGGCCGCCACGGCAGCGGCCGTGGCCGGAGAAGACAAAATGGGGGGGGGGTTTTCCCCACCCCCCCTGTAACCAAATTTTTTTTTTTTCTTTGAATGGCCTGGCCACCGTGGCCAGCCACGGCCGCCACGGCAGCTGCCGTGGCCGGAGAAGACGACCACGGTCTTGGCCGTGGCCGGAGGAAAATTATTACCAAATTTTTTTTTTAAGAGGATGGGGGGCTTACCTCGGTCGAGAGGATACACCGGAGTTGGAGGAGACCGCCGGGGAGCCGGAGCACCAGATGGGGGGAGCCGGAGCAGCGGACGGTAGCAGCCGGATTTTTTTTGGGGAGGACGGCGGCTAGGTCAAGACGGGAAGAAGAAGAGAAGGCCGGCCGAATGTATATATGAGTGATTAGCGACGCAATTTTTTGCGTCGCTATCGGTCGCAATTTTTTTTTTAAAATTATTATGTATTAGCAATGCAACAATGCGTCGCTAATCCATCGTTAATTTGGTTTTATTATTTTTATGAAAAAGGTTGCGACGCAATTAATTGCAATCGCTAATGCGTCGCTAACTTGGCGCCAATATCCGGCGGAAAAATTATTTTTATTTCTAGAAATTGCATCGCTAAGGCGTCGCATATTTTTTAATATTTTTAAATGATTAAAATAATATTTATAACAATAATTGCGACGCATACAGTGCATCGCAAAAATTTTTCTAACTATTTCATTATATATTTATATCCAAAAAATATTGCGATGCAACTAATGCGTCGCAATATTATCATGTTTTATTTATTTTTTTAAATATTTATAAATGATAAAAATTAAATTTATGATAATAATTGCGACGCATAAATTGCGTCGTAATATTTTTTTTATACTTTTTCATTACATATTTTATAGAAAAAACATGCGATCAACTTATGCGTCGCAATATTATATTTCTTTTATTTATTAATACTGATAAAAATTATATTTACTAAAAATAATTGCGATGCATACATTGCGTCGCAAGATTTGTTTATTTTTTTCTTCAAAAATGCGTCGCTACGGCGTCGCAATAATTTTTAAATATTTATAAATGATAAAATTAAATTTATGATAATATTACGACGCACAAATTGGCGTCGCAATATTTTTTTATACTTTTTTATTACATATTTATAGAAAAAATATTGCGATGCAACCTATGCATCGCAATATTATATTTCTTTTATTTATTAATACTGATAAAAATTATATTTACTAAAAATAATTGCGACGCATACATTGCGTCGCAAGATTTGTTTATTTTTTTTTCAAAAATGCATCGCTAAGGCATCCCAATAATTTTTAAATATTTATAAATAATAAAAATTAAAATTTATGATAATATTGCGATGCACAAATTACATCGCAATATTTTTTTTATACTTTTTCATTACATATTTTATAGAAAAAATATTGCGACGCAATTTGTGCGTCGCAATTATTATATTTTTTTATTTATTATTACTGATTAAAATTATATTTACTAAAAATAAGTGCGATGCATATATGCGTCGCAATATTTGTTTATTTTTTTCTTCGAAAATGCGTCGCTACGACGTCGCTATGGTTCGTGATCGCTGACGATCCGACGGTTGCCATCGATCCCAGCCCTGATTCTGATCCGCCACGACCGATCTTGGACCACGGCGATCGATCCGATCGGTGACGATCCGACGATTGCGATCGATCCAAGCCCTGATCCCGATCGGCCACGACCGATCCCAGACCATTGCGATCGGTTCGAGATCGCTGACGATCCGACGGTTGCGATCGATCCAAGCCCTGATCCCAATTGGTCACGACCGATCGAGGACCATGGCGATCGGATCGATCGGCGTCGATCCACGGTTGCCATCGATCCAAGCCCTGATCGATCCCGATCGGCGATGAACGATCTCGGACCGTCACGATCGATCCGATAGGCGACAATCCGACGGTTGCGATCGATCCAGGCCGTGATCCCGATCGGCCACGACCGATCTCGGACCGTTGCAATCCGTCCGAGATCGGCGACATCCAATGGTTGCGATTGATCGAAGCCATGATCCCGATCGGCCACGACCGATCTCGGACCGTGGCGATCGGTCCGATCGGCGACGATCCAACGGTTGCGATCGATCCAGGCCCTGATCCCGATCGGCCATGACCGATCCCATACCGATGCGATCGGTCGAGATCGTTGACGTTCCGACGGTTGCGATCGATCCAAGCCCTGATCCCGATCGGCCATGACCAATCCCGGACCGTGACGATCGGTCCGATCGGCGATGATCCGACGATTGCGATCGATCCAAGCCATGATCCTGATCGTCCACGATTGATCTCGAACAGAGATTGATCGGACCGATCGGCGTCGATCTGACGGTTTCCATCGATCCCAACCCTGATCCTGATCCACCATGACCGATCTCGGACCACGGCGATCGATCCGATCAGCGATGATCCGACGATTGCGATCGATCCAAGCCCTGATCCCGATCGGCCACGATCGATCCTGGACCGTTGCGATCGGTCCGAGATCGCTAACGATCCGATGGTTGCGATCGATCCAAGCCCTGATCCCGATTGGCCACGACCGATCAAGGACCGTGGCGATTGGATCGATCGATGTCGATCCGACGGTTGCCATCGATCCAAGCCCTGATCGATCCCGGTCGGCGATGAACGATCTCGGACTGTCGCGATCGATCCGATAGGCGATAATTCGACGGTTGCGATTGATCCAGGCCATGATCCCGATCGGCCACGATCGATCTCGGACCATTGCAATCCATCCGAGATCGGCGACGATCCGATGGTTGCGATCGATCAAAGCCATGATCCCGATCGACCACGATCGATCTCGGACCGTGGCGATCGGTCCGATCGGCGACGATCTGACGGTTGCGATCGATCTAGGCCCTGATCCCGATCGGCCATGACCAACCCCATACCGATGTGATCGGTCCGAGATCGCTGACGTTCCGACGGTTGCGATCGATCCAAGCCCTGATCCCAATCGGCCACGACCGATCCCAGACTGTGGCGATCGGTCCGATCGGCGATGATCCGACGATTGCGATCGATCCAAGCCCTGATCCCGATCGTCCACGATCGATCTCGACCGAGATCGATCGGACCGATCAGTGTCGATCCGACGGTTGCCATCTATCCCAACCCTGATCCTGATCCGCCATGACCGATCTCGGACCATGGTGATCGATCCGATCGGCGACGATCTGACGATTGCGATCGATCCAAGCCCTAATCCCGATCGGCCACAACCGATCCCGGACCATTGCGATCGGTCCGAGATCGCTGACGATCCGACGGTTGCGATCGATCCAAGCCCTGATCTCGATTGGCCACGACAGATCGAGGACCGTGGCGATCGGATCGATCGGCATCGATCCGATGGTTGCCATCGATCCAAGCCCTGATCGATCTTGGTCAGCGATGAACGATCTCGGACTGTCGCGATCGATCCGATAGGCGACAATCCGACGGTTGCGATCGATCCAGGCCGTGATCCCGATCGGCCACGTCCAATCTCGGACCGTTGCAATCCGTCCGAGATCGGTGACGATCCGATGGTTGTGATCGATCGAAGCCATGATCCCGATCAGCCATGACCAATCTCGAACCGTGGCGATCGGTCCGATCGGCGATGATCCGACGATTGCGCTCGATCCAAGCCCTGATCTCGATCGGCCACGACCGATCCCGGATCGTTGTGATCGGTCCGAGATCACTGACGATCCGACAGTTGCAATCGATCCAAGCCCTGATCCCGATTGGCCATGACCGATCGAGGACCGTGGCGATCGGATCAATCGGCGTCGATCCGACGGTTGCCATCGATCCAAGCCCTGATCGATCCTGGTCGGCGATGAACGATCTCAGACCGTCGCGATCGATCTAATAGGCGACAATCCGATGGTTGCGATCGATCCAAGCCGTGATCCCGATCGGCCACGACCGATCTTGGACCGTTGCAATCCGTCCGAGATCGGGGACGATTCGATGGTTGCGATCGATCGAAGCCATGATCCCGATCGGCCACGACCGATCTCGGACCGTGGCGATCGGTCCGATCGGCGATGATCCGACGGTTGCGATTGATCCAAGCCCTGATCCCGATCGGCCATGACCGATCCTAGACCGATGCGATCGGTCCAAGATCGCTGACGATCCGACGGTTGCGATCGATCCAAGCCCTGATTTCGATCGGCCACGATCGATCCCGGACCATTGCGATCGGTCCAAGATCGCTGACGATCCGATGGTTACGATCGATCCAAGCCCTGATCCCGATCGGCCATGACTGATCTCGGACCGTGGCGATCTGTCCAATCGCCGACGATCCGACGGTTGCGATCGATCCAAGCCGTGATCCCGATCGGCCACGACCGATCTCAGACCGTGGAGATCGGTCTGATCGGCGATGATCCGACGATTGCGATCGATCCAAGCCCTCATTCCGATCGGCCACGATCGATTTTGGACCGATCGCTAATTAACATAATTAATTTTTTTAAAATATTGCGATGCAAAGGGTTGCGTCATATTTTTTTAATATGATAATTATATTATAAAAAAATTAATTTTATTTATAATAATTACGATGCAACAAGTGTGTCGCTAAATTAAAACATAATTTTCTTAATTTTTTGATTTATTGCGTCGCTAATGTGTCGCTATTTAACATAATTAATTTTTTTAAAAACATTGCGATGCACTGAGTTGCGTCGCAATATTTTTTTTCTAATATTTATACTTTATAAAATTTAATTCCATTTAAATTATTTGTGATGCAATTGGTGCGTCGCTAAATTAAAAATAATTTTTCTAATTTTTTGATTTATTGCATCGCTAATGCATCGCTATTTAATATATTTAATTTTTTTAAAAACATTGCGATGCACTGAGTTGCGTCATAATATTTTTTTTCTAATATTTATAATTTATAAAATTTAATTTAATTTAAATTATTTGCGACGCAATTGGTGCGTCGCTAAATTAAAAATAATTTTTCTAATTTTTTGGTTTATTGCATCGCTAATGCATCGCTATTTAATATATTTAATTTTTTTAAAAACATTGCGACGCACTGAGTTGCGTCGCAATATTTTTTTTCTAATATTTATAATTTATAAAATTTAATTTCATTTAAATTATTTGCGATGCAATTGGTGCGTCGCTAAATTAAAAATAATTTTTTTAATTTTTTGATTTATTGCATCGCTAATGCGTTGCTATTTAACATATTTAATTCTTTTAAAAATATTGCGACGCACTGAGTTGCGTCGCAATATTTTTTTTCCATATTTATATTTATAAAAAATTAATTTAAAAATATTGTGATGCATTATTTGCATCGCTAAATAAAAAAATTAATTTTTTTTGATTTTTTGGTTTATTGAGTCGCTAATGCGTCGCTAATTGCGTCGCAATATTTTGTTGTCATAGAGGCATCGCAAAGTGGTCGCAATTGAGCGATGCATAATTGCGTCGCTAAATTTGCATCGCTATTTCAGTATTTTCTTGTAGTGTTAAAGACGGAAGCACAAAATTGCTTACAAGTGGATATCAAGGACCCTTCCTGGCTTTGGCATCTCAGGTTTGGATATTTAAATTTTGAAAGTTTGAAATTACTATCTAATAAGGGGATGGTAAAAGGTCTACCACACATAAATTATCCAAATGAAGTTTGTGAGAAGTGCACACTAGCAAAACATGCAAGAGCTCCCTTCAAAAGTAGAAACTCTTGGAAAGCAACAAAACCATTACAACTAGTGCATACTAATATATGTGGACCTCATCCAGAATCTTATGGTGGTAACAAGTATTTCATAACATTTGTTGATGACTTTAGTAGAAAGTTGTGGGTTTATTTTCTAAAAGAAAAGTCGGCTGCACTCTTTATGTTTAAATATTTCAAATCTTTGGTTGAAAAAGAAAGTAACAGTAAAGTGCAGATTTTGAGATCCGATAGAGGCGGAGAATATATATCAAATGCTTTAGAAGCTATTGTGATGAAGAAGGAGTTAGACATCAATTCACCGCCCCGTACTCTCCACAACAAAATAGAGTGGCCGAGAAGAAGAACCGGACCATTCTTGACATGACTAGAAGCATGTTGAAAGAGAAGAACCTTTTCGAGCAATTTTGGGCTGAAGGGGTGGCATGTGCAGCATATCTTATCAACTGAAGCCCAACAAAAGTCATCAAAGGTATGACACCGGAAGAAGCTTGGAGTGGCTACAAGCCAGGAGTAAGCCACATGAAGATTTTTGGGTGCATTGCCTATGCCCAAGTACGACAAGAGAAAAGAAAGAAGCTTGATGATCGAAGCCAAAAATGCATCTTCATAGGATATAGTGAGCAATCCGAAGCCTACAAACTGTATGATCCAATGGCAAAAAAGGTCATCATCAGTCGGAATGTGATTTTCAAGGAAGATGGAGTATTGGATTGGAGTGGCAAAGATTCTCATATCAAATATGTAACACCTTATAATGAAGCTGAGGAGAATACAAATGAGGAAGCTACTCAACTAACCTTGTCACCAAGATCATCTTCATCACCACAAGTTACACCAACTTCCTCAAGAAGTTCTATAAGCCCCGAAGAGTCAACAAGAAAGTTTAGAAGTATTAGTGATCTTTATGATGAAACAGAAGAAGTTGAACAAGTTGATTTATATTGTTTATTTGCTGATATTGAACCTCTAACATTTGATGAAGCTATGCAGAAAGTTGAATGGAGAAAAACAATGAAGGAAGAGATTCTTGCCATAGAAAAAAATAATACTTGGGAGTTAACTTCACTTCCAAAAGGACAAAAGGCGATAGGTGTCAAATAGGTGTATAAAGTGAAGCGCACCGCTAATGGAGAGGTAGAAAGATACAAAGATCGTTTGGTTGCCAAAGGCTACAAGCAAAAGAAAATGCTCGATTATGACGAAGTTTTGTGCCTGTAGCCCATTTTGATTCAATGAAGCTCATTTTCTCACTTGCATCTCATTACAAGTGGAAAATATATCAAATGGATGTGAAGTCGACATTTCTCAATGGCTACCTTGAAGAAGAAGTCTATATTGAGTAACCTGAGGGCTATGTCCATAAGGCATGGAAGATAAAGTGTACAAGTTACGAAAAGCCTTGTATGGATTAAAGCAAGCACCCAGAGCTTGGAATGCTCGTCTTGATCACTATCTTCAAGAATATGGTTTCAACAAATGCTCCTATGAACATGCTATCTATGTGAAGAAAAAAGGAGATGATATTTTAATTATATGTCTATATATGGATGACTTACTTGTGACAGGTAATTGCAGGGAAATGATATATGGGTTCAAAGCAACCATGAGCAAAGAGTTTGAAATGACAGGAGGAGACTTGATGTCTTATTTTCTTGGCATTGAAGTAAAGCAAAGTGAAGATGACATCTTCATTTCTCAAGAAAGTTATGCTAGAAACATTCTATAAAAATTTAAAATGGAGAGCTGCAAAGAAGTAAACACCATAATTGCTTATGGAGCCAAGCTTAGTAAAGAAGGAGAAGGAAAGGAGGTGAACTCATCTCTCTTCAAAAGCCTTGTTGGAAGTCTTCGTTATCTTACTATAAGCCGACCTGATATTGTCTATGGAGTTGGTTTGAATAGTAGATATATGGAACATTCAAAGGAGTCACACTGGATGGCAGCAAAAAGGATTCTTAGATACCTCAAAGGAACTCTTGATCATGGTATGTTTTATACTCATTCCAATGATGCAAGTTTAATTAGATTTTCTGATAGTGATTGGGAAGGAGATCTTAATGAACGAAAAAGCACTTCTGGTTATATTTTTTATTTTGGTGCTAATGCTTTTTCTTGGAACTCAAAGAAACAATCCATTGTTGCATTATCTACATGTGAAGCAGAGTATGTTGCAGTAGCGTCATGTGCATGTGAGGCCATATGGTTGCGCAACTTATTGAAAGAATTAAGTCATACACAAAAGGAGCCTCTGAAGATATATGTTGATAATAAGTTTGCCATTGAACTAGCTAAGAATCCAGTTCAACATGGAAGAAGCAAACACATTGACACAAGATTTCATTTTCTTCGTGATCAAGTCAAGAAAGGTATTGTGAAAGGTTGTGTACTATAAATCAAATGAGCAAATTGCTGATATATTTACAAAAAGATTTTCAAAAGCTGAGAAGATACTTGGAGTCATGGCATCAAGAAAAAACAAGTTTACGGAAGAAAATGTTGAAAAATATTAAACTGGTTTTAATGAAAAAACTAAAGACTTCATGGGAGAAAGGAAGAGTTGAAAAAAAATTGAAGGCTTTATGGGAGAACGGAAGAATTATTTTGAAAAGATAAAATGGTTCAGTTTTTTGTAACTGACTCTTAAATTTTTTTTAGTTTTGTATTAAGTAGTAGTAAATGAAAGGACATGACTCTTATATATGAGAGGTAGTTGCTTATGAAATTTAACAGAAGAAGAAAACAGAGAGACCCGAAGGTTGTATTCCCTCTAATATCTCCATAATAAGATAGTATCATTTTTCTCATTGAAAGTATCCTCCACTTCCATCAATCTAGTATCAGAGCTTCTTGTGTGCCCACTACGTAGTTTCCAACAGTATAGATTATGGTACATAAATTTTACTGTGATCTTGACCCTAGTGCAGGCTTCTTTTTCCCTATTTACAGCTTGGTAATGGAGATGGTGGAAACCAAATATTTTTGTTCTTTAAATCAATCAATTGAAGAAGGGATCTCTAGCCTATCCTAGTCAGCAGAATACCCTGCAAGTTCTGGACATTATGTTTGATATGAACATAATATTCATGAGCTACTCCTTGCATCACAAATTCTCCTGCAGAACTATACCTGCAGTAACTAGAAAATTTTGAGTCACTTCAATATGATCCAAACCCATTACTTGTACAAACCATTAAATTCCTTATTTTATGAATTTGTATCGATGTGATTTAGCTGAACTCTGAGATGTGGATATAAATCTCCTCTTCTAGCGTGATCCTGTTGGTTCAGCAGTGCAAAACTTAGTGTCATCTTTTTTTCCTCATCGAGACCCACTCAGCTTCCTTTGTGGTGTACACAAACAAAAGCCTTTTCAGGAGCTAAAGATATTTATCTACGAGTCTCTCTCTCTCTCTCTCTCTCTCTCTCTCTCTCTCTCTTTTCTGAAAGTATTTATGTACGAGTCTCATGTTGTCATGAAGGGCACAGGTAGCTGGAGACAAAATAAGGTGGGTCTCAAATGCTGCTTTCTGGTACCACACGTAGGCTGAGGTTTGGAAGATGTCACGATATCCAGAGGTGTCACTAGCATCCCTTCTACCCACTTGTTATATAACCCTGGGCTTTTGATTCTGGGAAGATGTAGTAAAGGGAGAATAACAGAGGAAACTAAAGGCTAATGTAGATGCTGGTCCTCCAAAAGTCTAGGGACTATTTTATTTATACATGATGGCAATTACAAGTTTAAAAGACTGGGAGAGCCACAGCCAGCAACAAGGTTGGAGCTGATTGTAGCCAGAGAGGTTATCATTCGCCTTCTTTTAACATTTCCGTTTCCTTTCTCTTTCGTATGCACCTCTGTGCAAACTCTCTCTCCCTCAAAAAGCCAAAGCCAGTGTCTCCTTCCGAGAGCTTATTACAAGCCAAAAGGCAAAAGGGGGAAAAGGAGGAACCACAGGGCTTCGCTTCTGAGAGACATGGGGAGGGCTCCATGCTGTGACAAAGCCAACGTGAAGAAAGGGCCTTGGTCCCCAGAGGAAGACAGACAGCTCAAGGATTACATTGAGAGGTATGGCACTGGTGGAAATTGGATTGCTCTCCCTCATAAAGCTGGTGAGGCCTTGGTCTTTTCTCTTTGATTCAGTTTTTCCCATTGTTAAGTATGTGGGTGGTCTTTTGCTACTTTTTTTTGCTACGGGTTTGTTATTTAATTGGTTGGTTTTCTGAGCAGGTCTGAAGAGATGTGGGAAGAGTTGCAGGTTGAGATGGCTCAACTATTTGAGACCCAATATTAAGCATGGGGACTTCACTGCTGATGAGGACAGGATAATCTGCAACCTTTATTCTGCCATTGGAAGCAGGTGAAATAACCTTTCATACCTTCCATGCATCTCTCTCTCTCTCTCTCTCTCTCTCTCTCTCTCTCTCTCTCTCCCCCCCCTTGTTCTTCTATCTCTTAATTTTTTGGGTGAGAGCAGTTGACCTGGCGCGGTCAGATCCTCATCCATCCCACCTTTGGGTATGAGTCAAAAGCAAATAACAAGAGACAAGAACAAAAGAAGCCCCAAGCCTCATGCATTTTTAGCCAAGTTTTCATGGAAGAAAAGGACCTTAAGATTCAGACACAACCTACACGCATGTCAAATATATCATTCGCATCTCTATTCATTGAAGCCTAGTGCCAAGGATAGCTTTCTCCAAATGACTTTTGATGATTCTTATGGACCAGGTTTCCTTAATTTCTTTTCCTCTCTCTCAAGTGCAGGTGGTCCATCATAGCTTCCCAGCTGCCAGGAAGGACTGACAACGATATCAAGAACTACTGGAACACCAAACTGAAGAAGAAACTCTTGGGGATCCCACCATCCCAAAGAAAAACCCATCAACAGCTTCAGAAGCAACAGCAGCAGCAGCAGCAGCTCTTCCACTATCCTCTTGAGATCAGTACTGCTTCATTATCATCACCACCAGGCCTTGAAGGCATACAAATCCCCCAATATGTCCTGAACCCTATGGCCACCACCACTTTCTCCTCCTCTCTCCCACAAGGTTCGGTGCACCAACGAGAAGTCAAGGACAGCAGCAGCCTCCTCGTGTTTGGGAGTGAGCAGAGCTGCAGCTCCTCTGATGGGAGTTGCACTCAGATCAGCTATGGGAGTAATGTAGACTTTGAGTTTTGTAATGGTGGGCAACAGATGGGCTCTCTTGAGAGCTTTCTCTACACTAGTGGGATAGAGGAAACCCAGAAGCTATTCCTCGGTGGCGGTGAAGCCTTATTGGAGTACAGTATCGAGGAGATTAAGCCTTTGGTTAGCCCAAACAATAGGTGCGAAAGCCTCTTTGAGGATGATTTAAGCAGTGCAACAGCGAAGGACATCAGCTTCAAGACCCAGGGCCAAGGGAGGGCCATGTACTACTACTGAATGCTATAATCTCATAAGACCTTTTTTTTTTCTTTTTTCTTCTTCTTCCTATGGGGGTACATAGACTAAAAATGAGTGTTGGCTTTTCTTGTATGCATTTCCCCTTGTGACATGATGTCTGTTTGTATGTGTGAGTGTTGGCGTGGTGAAATCCCCTTGAATTCAGCATTCAAGATTATCATATGCATGCCTTGCAGTGTTTTCAGTGTTGAGTAGAGGTGCTAGTCTTTTGCCTCCTGAGCTCATCAAACCAAACACTCATTTCTTTCTTTCCTTCTCCTCCTTTTTTTTTTCCCCTATCTTTGTCCTACTTGTATCTTTTATTTTATCTATTTTTTAAAGACCCGATCGGAACTAGATTGGTGAGGAGGCTTTGACAATGGTGAAAGTTAAGGGGGCCCCAGGCCGTTTCAAGTTAAAATTCAAGCCAAAGCCAGAATAGAATACAAACCTTTAGATCTCGCATGGATTAATGTTGTAATGTAATACTAATTCTGACCCTTTGATTTTGAACTGAGATTCGCACTGCAGCTGTTGCAACATACTTCGAGGTGGTATTTGGTTGTCAATGTTATCCCAACAATAATATCAGCAGCAAAAAGAGGGACGTCAGATTATTCCCTTTCTTTGTAGGGGTGAGTAGGTGGAGACTCAGCTTCAAAAGAAAGAGTAGGAGATAGAAACAACTACAGACTAAGACCTGTAACAGATGTAGAAGCTCGAACTTGAAACTTAAGGATGAAAAACTCCAGATGAGAAACTCCCATGTAAAAAGTTCAATCGACTACCAGTAAAACCAATATCTAGTTATTGAATTAGTAAAAGTTCGAATGGAACACCAGTAATATCAATAGACTCGAACTATGAAAGGCCAAACTTACTCCAATCTAGGTTTATGGATCCCAAAAAGGATTATAAATATAAATCTAAAAAAGTCGCAGAATTCGGTGACGAAATAAACAATGTAAGAGAAGAGCTTTCCCCTAACATATATATATATATATATATATATATATATATAACCTGTGGATGGTATTTCAACGAGAGTCTACGTACAAGCTAGCCAAGCAACTATAGTTTATTTCTTGCATGCCATACCAAACACGAGAGCGTCCAGATTATATATATATATATATATATATATATATATAGAGAGAGAGAGAGAGAGAGAGAGAGAGAGATCACAGCAGCCTTGGTGTTTGTAGAGAAAATAATTTCTTTTAGTGCGACTGAAGCAATCGAGGCGTTGAGTCTGGAGGAAATTGATGCTTAGAACAAGATCGCGATATAATCCCACTTAGGGAGCAGTGATTATAAAATAGCCATAAACCGTTAATCGTAGAGAATCTTTACAAGAATGAGTCCAAGGCTCCCCATAAAGAAATCGCCATCACAAGACTTGATGGCTTTCGAGGTTCATCGGTGGTTGTGTTATTAGGGCCACCACCCTACGGAAGCGAGCAATGCTTAATTAAGATATATATAAAGCCATTGACCTCCCTTTTGCTTTGTTTTTGCATTAGTTTCTAGAAGGGTAGGTTGTTGCTTTGCCAGCTAAGTAAACTTATTTTATTTGCCTCTCCTTTTTTTTTTTTTTTTTTTCCTTTCTTTTCCGTTTGTTTTTCATGAAGCCTCTTAGCCTCTGAATTAGGATCAACTATTTAATGAGAATGTCTTTTCTAGTGGATGGCGCAACCCCAAGGTTTGGATTTAATTACATAAGAGACTTGGAGTGTAACAGAGACTTCGAAACAAAAATTGAATTGTTGACTACTTTGTCATAAAGTTAGTTTATCCATGACGTACCAGTTTCAGTGTCACCAGAAAATCTCTTTCTCCATGACAAAGACCCCTCTAACTGACATTATAACAAGGTTCAGGGCCGTGTGCCTTCATCTCTCTGTGTCTTTATTATCATCATAATTATTATATATATTCCACAGCTCCCAATTTTGCCAATTGGTGAGCACCTAACACGCTGATATATTCAAATTGTGGCCTTTTCAGGTGGAGGCCTGTCAACAACGTGGCCCAATCTCAAGAAACATCGGCCTGCTAATCGAACATCATGGCCCACGTCGTCATAGCCATCATTTTATATATATATATATATATATATATATATCGAGCTTTTTTTTTTTCCTTTTTTTTTTGATAATAAATTCATCTTTGCCTACCCAGGCTTATCCAGGCCTAACATACGATGAAATTGGTCAAAAGGCCAGTTTCAATTTGGATACCCCATGCATCGATTTGACATGTTATATGAATACTCTGTTTAAAAAAAAAAAAAAAAAAACCAATCTTCTTTTACAAGGCAACTTTTAATTAACAAATTGAATAAAAATCATTTTGATTTTCTTCTAAAGTTGCTGGTTTTATAGGAAAGGGCCCAGTAGAGAAGCCAAGAATTTTCCATTGACCCACAGGAACGTATATGAGAACAAGCATTTCGAGCTTTCAGGCTCTGCTTCCCTTCTCCATGTTCCAGCTCAACGCTCACAAGCCAAACAGCCAGGTGCAATCTCTAATTCTGATTCTTAAAAGAGCAGAATGCTGAACTACAGTGATCCAACATTTTACACAACAAACACAAGCCCAAGGTTCCCAACATTCAAACCTACCAGCATTTGCAATGAAATGCATGACCACACAATTTCACTCAAGAACAAAATAAGATGATATTTCGTTCATGGGGCTGACAGTATCATATAAAATAAGATGGGCATCGCTTCTTCCAACAATGATGACATTTCCCTGCATTCCATTTCAGTTCTCCACAGCTTCACATTTTCAAAAGAATCCTGCACTTTTGGAGCACAACGATAAAGAATTTCAAACGGGACCAGCATGACAAGTGAAAGGGGAAAGAAATAACTGAAGAGCTAAAGCATTAAAAACAATATCACAATACAAATGCTGAAGAGCACGAGGAAGTCATCAGTACAGAAAAAGTACTACTGAAATGAAGTAAGATGAAAACCTGAGATGAAGGCCAGCTTCTCCAAAATCATATTTTATTCTCACCACCTGCACTTTCCAGTAAATCAGCCATCACTCAGAGGCATCGTTGCATAGGTTAACTTTTAGACCAGTAATGCACTCATGAGCCAAGAACAATGGGTGACACACAAGCAACCCAGGTAAGTTTAAGTTCAGAATCTTCATCCACAGCTGAGACCATGTTCAATTCATTTTAGGGTAGGTACGATCACTCAGTTCAGATCATTTAATACAGCAATACCAAAACCAGAATTAGGTCAGGAATTTGGATGGCTAATACCCAGAAAAGCAATTTCGGGGTACAGCTAAACTTAAATCTCATCTATCAGTAAGTAGAGGTAGTAATCATAACAGAGAATTCCTACAAACTACTCTAAAGACAGAAATTAATCCTCTTCTCATTCTTACTGGAACATTTGGCTTCCACTGCCATCTTTTTAGCATTTTAACTGGGTGATTACAGTTATGTATACCAAGATCCTTCAACAATAATACCAATTACAAAATAGAGGCAAGAGAACTTTCATGAGCCAAATCCTCTTTGCCAAAGGCTCACAGATAAACAGGGAGTTAATGGTTGCTGTTTTGCTATGAAGAAATACTTAGCTTGAGTTGCCAATGCCTCAAAAGAGTTTGAAATAAGTGAATGCCTCATCGGTATAGTATAGCCGAATGCTTGTGCTCTAAAAGTGTTATCATGCAAGCTGACAAGATACAGCTCATATCCAGGTCAAACTCATGGCTAGAAAAAGAAGCATCAGATATCTCTGTCCAGTGATTATTTGGCTAGACTCTTAAACTTTTTCTATCATATAACCCTTGCCCTGAGTAGCTCAAGTCTACTAATCTTTTATTAGAAAATCTAGGATTATTACAGACCTCTGCGGATTCAACTGCATGGGCCACAAGAATTCTACCATGCAAGCATTTCATCAGCCTGCTAAAAATATGGTCATCTAAAATGTACTTTTAAGTTTCAGTATCAGCCAAAGCCTACTGAGTGTCTAATTGTAGTCAGTTATGTTTTGAATTTAGCTGCAGGAACAACAGACAAGTGCAATATTTTATAGCCATGCTACAAGTTCAGTTGCGCATACATATAATTGGCAGTGTAGATTCTAAAATAGCACCATTACTCTGCCTTTGCAGCTCCGCCACAGAGATTTACAGGGACGCTCACAATTATGGAACAAGGCTCACACCAAAATGTGAAATAACTTCTGAAGAAATACATGGTGCCCAGAAGCCATTAACCTGTTGATGAGGGCATACATGGTGTTCTGACTACTGCCTACACAATTCCCAATAAATAATGATTAGAGTGGATGAAGAAAGACTTCAGAAAAGGATTGCCTTAACAACCCACCTACAAAAACAGGGGTTATTTCACTTGTGTTAGAAGCAGTGAACCCATGGATGCCTAAGCAACCTAGCAAGTTCCATGGCTTTCACATCCTCAAGGTTTTGTTTAGGGAAAAGCCCAACCTTTTTCCCCTTCCTAGCAGCATTATTATAACAGGAAATTTCTGCCAAAAGCCATTAAAAAAGAAGACCAGATGAACAAATTCCACTATAGTGTGATGCAAGGTAAGCTAGCAATCAATTTTGTTTATAGGCTGTCAGGTTAAACCATGAGACCAGACTTTGCATAAAATTGCAACATGAACCAATAAAATTTACACACACACACAGAGAGAGAGAGAGAGAGAGAGAGAGAGAGAGAGAGTGAAAATGCATATTAATCAAAATGTTGTAAAATTAAAGTAGCAATAGCTCCCTTAAAAACCGTAAAGAAACAACTATAATTTCTCCTATTCTTTCCTAAGAAATGTGAAACTCCTTATGTTATCTCCCTCTAATAAATAGAAAAGAAAGCACATTTAGTATAAATGCTGGACCAAAAACAAATTGAGAGACTCAACAAGGCAATCAATGTTCAGCCACTTACAATGTCCCCAAATGCTCACCCTTCATATAGTTGGAAGACTTGTTCTTTCATTAAGAACAATACCCCTGTTAATCTTCAGGGACATCATCGCTTGCTTCTCAAACTTGACTGAGATTCATCACAGGGGCTGGCCATCTGGTTCTCTTCGAGTAGGTCTCCTAGAAATTAACTAGAGCCCACTATAACTGATGTCTTGGCACTAAATTCTTTCCGATGAAATTCAATTGAGAATCTCCCAAAATGAAAATCGATAAACATTGATCATGATCTATGATGCATATGATACACTGAAATAAAATATCATATATTTGATATCTTGTATCTATGTATTAAATTGATAAAAATTGAATATTTTTAACAATATGATGCCATTTTTTATTTGATCTATAATTTACAAGCATTGAAATCAGCTAAATTTTCATCAATTTAAGTTACAAAACATTTAGATCAAGATCAATGGTTTGAATTTGCCAATTATATCTGAGTATGTTACACTTTAGCTCACTAGTTATATTGTAATTATTCAAATCGGGCTTGCTTGATGTGCATACATGCATACACAAACACAAATATATAGATACATACATACATATGTATTGCAAAGATTGGAAACCACTAAATTCAACTCCTAAACCCTCCTAATAATTGAAACTTTAGCTCTCTTCACTACGTAACCATGCTGTCATGCTTGTTTCTTCTTCCACTCTTCATTAGTGTGTCATGTTCGACTTGAATCAAATCACCATGCAGTTCCTTTGTGAATACTATCAAAAACTTGTAAATCCCTAACATGCCACGTATCTCATTACCACTATGCAGATCATTTCAAGCTTCCAAAATCCATCTCGAGATGAAGGATGCTATCTTAATAGGTTTAGTCCACCACCTAGAATCTAGCCTACAAAAGAATTTACTGTTATGTCACCTAATTTCCACAATCTCTGCATGTTTATCTAAGGTAAGGTTCAACTTAACACTTCACCCCTATAGTGTTAGTTCTAAACACATTCTCCCACATTAATAGATGTATGGTACCCTACCGTCACATATTCCACCAATATAAAAAGAGAATCCATTCAGATTTGCTAGTAAACTCATCAGGATTCCAAACAATACTAACCACTACTATAGTTAATCAAAACCGGTGAACTAAGACAACCCTAAGCCCAAAGCCCTTGAACCCCTGTAACCAAATAAATGTTCTGATTCCAAAGTATTATAATCATTGCATAAGGTCCAAGTACTCGACCGGGAATGTTTCACCTCAAAGTGAATGTAATAAGCTCTCAAAAGTTAAAACACATCCAATCCGTTAACATCAACCTCACCATAGAACTCCAACCAAGATAAACACATACATAATCAAGCCAATTCCTGATGCATAAGCTGAGAATTTCTCTCTCTTAGATTGAGCCAAATCAACTTCGTTAAAAAACATGAGCATCATTGATGTATTGAAGGGAGGTCCTTGGCTCCAGAATGTGTACCCACATCAAAACCCTAAACAACTTTCCATTATCACTTATATTTGCAAAACCTGCTAAAAACCTTTATAAAGATGACAACGGCTCACTGTTGTTATGGCTTGTTGCTATGGTAAAAATCTCTGAGGAGCCAAAAATGTAGAAAGAGAATGGGAAAATGATTTTACCCCGTCCACGTTACCTTCAGCTTTACCTAGATCAAGCTTGCAAAGGAGTTTGAGACACCACCAGATCAAACTAGTTTCAAGAACCAATGCATTCATTGGTCGTTAAAATGACAATACAGTATGCATCCAACGCTTTTGAAGGGATGGTAGTTCAGCAAGACTTGCTTACCCAAAACTTTTGCTTGAGTTAAGGGCATTCAATGAGTTATAATTTTACAAACCCTATGGACAAGGTTCATGGTCCAAAATTGGAACAGCTCTCTAACATCTTTCTCTTGAAAGAAGGTGGCAAAAATTGAACAAAGACACCATCTCGAAGCATACAAACCACAAAAACACTTCAAACGCTTCAAACAAAGATATATATTCAGTAAATCAAATGTTCAATAGAACAAGATATTCATCAATACCCCGGGCACATCCAACTCCGATATAAAACCCCTGACTTCTTCTTCTTCTACAAATAATAGACAACTGATCCATAAACTCTTGAAAAATAAGTAACAGGGCATGCTTTCAGTCCTATACAGAAATGCACATGGTTTTAATGATTTTGGAAGGGGGCAAAAAAAAAAAAAAAAAAAAAAAAAAATTCTTGTGGAGAAAAGTAGAACAATCTAAAAGCAAAGCAAGACCAAAAGAAAAATTCTCCATAATCAAGCAGAATAACACCAAAAGAAATAGAACAGCTAGAGAAGAGCTTGAGAAAGTAGCACACCATACCTTCCTAATCGTCCTCGCCACTCTCATCACTGAAGTAGCTAACTTTCTTCTCCTTCTTTTTCTTCATATCCTTCCCATCATCTCTCCACTCCTCCCTCTCCCTCGCCTTCTCCTCGAACCCCCTCGTGTCCACCACTGAGGCCCAGTTATCATCCTCGAACCCAGCCTCACCCCCATCATCCGATCCCCAGTCCTCCCCTCCACCGCCACCGCCGCCGTCGCGGCGCTGCGCACCTCTCCGGGCCCGCTTAGGGTTTGGCTGCTCCCTCGAGCCAAGCTGGTTCCTAGGGCACTCGTATGATAGGTGGCCCTCCTCGCCGCACTCGTAGCAGCGGCTCTTGTCCTTGTAGACCCTCCGGCGGATGAACTCGGAGGCCCGGCCATTGTCGGCGGCGATGGAGACGGAGAGGGTGCGGCCGTTGAGGACCTTACGGTCCATGGTCCGGACGGCGGCGGCGGCGTCGTGGCGTGAGACGAAGAGTACGAAGGCGACGCCGCGGCTCCGGCGGGAGGCCCGGTCCTTGAGTACGGTGACGCGAGCGACCTTGCCGAAGGTGGAGAAGATGGTGTGGAGGTCGGAGTTAGTGAGGGAGTAATCTAGGTTAGAGACGTATACCGTCGACTTGGAGGGGACGAGGCCGCCAGATCCGCCCTTGGAGGCGACGTCGTGGTTGCGGTGGACACCGCCGCCAGCGGAGGAGGAGGAAGAGGGAAGAGGGTAGCGGTAGAGGAAATCATCGTCCTCATCGTCGCTTTCCTTTCCTCGCCGACCCATTTCTCCTCCTACTCTCCTTTCTTTCCCCTCCGCCGTTGATTTGAGCGATGCGCGAAACGCGTAAGGGATTCGTGAAACGTTCCCGACGATATTTATTTCCAATAAGTAATAACCAGGTGGTTTTATTAAGGAATACAGCAGGAATTAAAGTCCGGGATAAATTATGCGTTACCGCCAATCCGAGTCAAAAAGAAAAATTTACAATTTCAAATTTGGATTTTTTCTTTTTCTTTTTACAAGCAGAGGATTGCATCATTTTAGGACGAGTCAAGCCCGAAATATTAGAGTATAAAATTTAAGAAAGCACCACAGGCAGGAGTCACCCGATAACTAATACCAAGGACCGGAGTGGTGGGCGACCCGAGCAGCTACCCAGTCAATCGCTGAGTTAGCTTTCCAGAAAAATATCGAATCTAAATAGTATTAACCTGACAAAGCATAGACCGAATGTCGCTAACTAGAGGGTTAGTAGAAGGGGGTCGCCCAGATCCTGTTGGAGCCATCGAACAACAGTAATGGAGTCTCCCTCAATGATAAGCCTATGAATGCCCAAGCTGCGCACAGCATAAGAGATACCAGCCCATGCTGCGTATAGCTCAATAGATGGCACCGATAGATCAAGAAGACCAAACCTACCAGCCGTCAACATTAAGCCTTCAGATCCACGGATAACAAAAGCCGATCCCGCCAGGCGACCTTGAACTCTACCATCAAAATTGACTTTAACAATCCCTAGTGGAGGGGGTTCCCAGGAGATGAAGACCATACATCGGTACGCTGCGGAGGCAGCAGGAGAATCCCAGATGCTAGGGCTATCAGAGTCCATGGCTGACTGATGGAGAGTGTACTCAGCAGAAAGGGACATAGCTATCCTAATAATCCGATGGGGAGGGTCAATCACACAGTAAAGATATGCCGGTTCTGAGACAACCAAACCTGATAAGCCAAATAGGCAGCTATAGTTCTCAGCCTATCGGTATCCCTCCTCATCTCCTGCCGCAGCAAATTCAGAAAGGAGGTGCAAGATAGGGCACTATTCTCAGTCCATGAGCAATAACCCGTGATCTGCCAAGCCAATCTCACTCTAGTACAAGTGAAGATGGCGTGGTCAATAGTCTCCTCCTCAGTACCACATAAAGGGCATGTAGGCTGGATCTCCATGCCCCTCCTAGAGAGGAGCGAGCAAGTAGGAAGGCAATCCTAAGCCATCTTCCAAATGAATAGCCGAACTCGAGGGTGGATGGGGAGCCTCCAAATCCAAGACACATCTAAAGTGCGGCTGGCCTGCGGCCTGAAATCCTGCATGAGATCCCTGATCGGAGCACGAGACAAACAGGACCTCCTCCATAATCTAGTATCCGAAGTGTGATCTGAAAGGAGAGGGATGGAGAGAATGCGTTGATGGAGTTCAACACCAAACAAAGTGGCTATACGAGAAGTATGCCAAGCAGTGTGATCCTGAACCAATAGGTCAGAGACTTTCAAGCCACTAGGGATATCAGCACTAACAAAGGTAGGCCATCGAGACAATGGAAGATCAGCCAACCATGTGTCCCGAAGGACATCAACTGACGCTCCATTACCAATCATCCAAGAAGTGAGTAATAGCACAGCCGACGCATGATAACAAACCTCCTTCCAGAAGAAAGAGTAGCCACGGACAAACTGTGAGGGTGTGTGGGTGGTCCAATCACCATATTTAGCACGCATGAATAAGTTCCATAGACACTCAGGATCCAACAAGAATCTCGTAGCGTGCCTAGCAATCAGCGCCTCCCTTCTCGCAATAAGGAACTGAATCCCAAGCCCCCCCTCCGAAATCGGCATACACATAGAGTCACAAGCCAACAAGTGGATCCCATAGCTATCCTACCTAGAGCCCCAGAGGAAATCTCTAATCCACCTCTCCATCCTCCTCAAGCAAGTCACCGGCATGGCTGTGTTATAAAGGATGTAGAGAGGAAGAGCAGTGAGCACTGATCGGATAAGGGTAAGCCTAGCCATCATAGATAATCCAATGACTTGCCACCCATCCAACCAATCACGGACTCGGCGCTCCAAATCACAAAAGTCAGAGATCCGTGGCCGCCTCCCCATTATAGGGACACCCAAGTAAGATAGGCGATCAGCCTGAGCAAATATACCCATTATGTGCATGATAGAATCCCTCGTAGAAGAATTGGTCCTCGGACTGAAACTGATCATGGATTTATATGTATTAACCTTCTGAACAGAGGCCCTGCAATAAGACTGGATCACTGAAGCAAAAGCAGTAGCATTACTGGTAGTAGCCCTCCCCAACAAGATACAGTCATCAGTAAATAAAAGATGAGATATCAAGGGCCCTTGGGGACCCACACTGTAAGGAGCTAAATAAGAAGTCTGCTGAGCCTGATGAAGAGCCCTAGATAAAGCATCAGCAGTGAGGATAAATAAGAAAGGAGATAGCGGACAGCCTTGCCTAAGACCCACCGCAGAATGAAAATAGTCAGTCTGGCCACCATTAACAATAATGGAGAAGGAGGGCCGATGAACACAGGCCATGATCCAGGCAACAAACAGCTCATGAAATCCAAATTCCTGAAGGGAACAGAGCAGGAAGTCCCATCTGATTCTATCATAAGCCCTCTCCATATCCATCTTGACAGTCATCAAACACTGACGAGTAGGGGCTCTGAGAATATCATGCATAACCTCTTGAGCTAATAGAACATTATCGGAAATACAACGTCCTTTGAGGAAAGCCCCCTGCTTAGGAGATATAAGGCGAGGGACCACCATCCTCAACCGAGAGACCAATAGTCGAGCGCAGACCTTGTATAAGGCAGTACAGAGACTGATAGGCTGAAAATGTTGCAGCAAAGAAGCATCAGACCGTTTCGGCACCAGGGTAACAAGAGTCCTATTCTAGTCAGTAGGAACAGCTTGAGACTCAAAAACTAACTGAATGGCCTGCACCACATCCTGAGACACAATAGCCCAATAATGATAGAAGAAAAAGGGAGGAAACCCATTAGGCCCTGGGGCCTTATCCGAACCGAGGTTCCAGAGGGCCAACCGAATCTCCTCAGAAGTAACAGGTCTAGTAAGAAGATTGTTTTCCACATTAGTGATTTTAAGAGGAGTCGCCACAGGAAACATGGGGGACCCATCCCCAGAAGACTCAGTCCAACGAGATTGGAAGAACTGAAGAAGCTGGTCCCTGATACCCTGAGAGCTCTCCTAGACATTCCCCTTATCATCAATGAGCCTTCGAATCCGATTAGAAGCACTGCGTCTCAAGGTGACCTGATGGAAAAATCTAGTGTTCTGATCACCTTCCTTGATCCACTGAATACGGGATCTTTGTCTCCAATAGGTCTCCTACTGCTGAAGAAGGGAGTGATGGAGAGCGAGACTAGACCGAAGAGAAGATAAGTCAGCGTCATTAAGACAACCAAGCCGATCTTCCTTAACTTGGATAGAAGCAATAAAACTATCCACCTCCTCAATTTGCCGAAAAATGTCACCCACCACCTCCCTATTCCATCTGGACAGCCTACATCTCACAAGTTCCAAACGTCGAGACAGTCTATAAGTGGCATTATCTCTGACAGGAAGATGCCACACCTCAGATATTAAAGTTCCGGCTGCAGAATAATAAGTCCATAACTTCTCAAATTTAAACTGACACGTACGCTAAACAGCCACATCAGTAGCAATAAGAATAGGACAATGATTAGAGGCAATTCTGAAATAGGTGAGTAACAGTAGTAGAGGGGAACAGCTGAAGCCAATTGTCAGTAGCCAAAGCATGATCCAGCCGTTCCCAAACTCTAGCAGAGCCCTGGCGATTATTGCACCAAGTGAATTGGGCACCCTGAAACCCCAAGTCCAGAAGATTGGCGGTGGCTATGAATGACCGAAACTCAGAAATGCCCGTAGACTCCACAAACTGTCTACCGCCTCTCTTCTCATTAGCACTCATGATGCAATTCAAGTCCCCATCCACCAAGGTAGGAATGCCCTGGGAAAGCAAGGACTGAATCTCTTCCCAAAGGATACGGCGAGCCTAAAAATCAGTGCTGGCGTAGATACTAGATAGAATCCAAGGGGCCGATGTTCCTTCAGAGATAACCAGCGCGATCTGCTGCCCGCAGTGGTGAAACCCATCCACCCTAATATCACTAGATCGCGATAAAGCAATGATGCCGCCAGATAAACCATCAGACTCAATAGCATAAGAAGACCATGTTCTGGATATCTAACGCCTAACATAAGCCAAACTCTCCCCAGACAGCCGAGTCTCCAACAAAACACATATATCACAACTGTGAAGCTGCATCAGCCTCCCAAAAGAGGAGTGAAACACTGGTTTCAGAGCTCCTCTAACGTTCCATATGAAAATCTTCATTCAGTATCAGGGGGGGCCCCGATCCCCTAGCATCACAGTGTCAGGAGGACAATCATCACTAGGGACACCCAACGATGCCCCCTGGTCCTGTCTATCCATAGCCTAAACTGTCGGCTCCAACTAGATGGCCTTCTTAAGAAGGCATACAACAGAGTCATGGGAACGATTCCCCAGAGTAATCAGCTGGGGGGCCTCAGTGATGCCAATAGGGGTGAGCACCTCCTCAGCCTGAGTCAGCTTGGGCCCTTTATCTGACAAGGTCCCATGCCCCTTCAGATCACCCATTGTTGTTGAAAAGACGAAGGTGGCTTGCACATCGATGTTGCTTGGAGCAGATAGTTTTCCCTTGCCTTTCGAAGATTTGAAGAACACTTTTGGAGCCAATGATTTCACGGGCCGGGCTCGCTTGAGTGGCTCAGGATTGGCTTCCTTCCGAGCCTTGGACCTACCTGCCCATTTATCAGAACCCACCAAGGTGAATGGATTGGACGCGGTGTTAAATGAAATCTTCTGCAAAGATGGCTCACGCAACCTTAAGCCCTCAAACTGAACTGGTACAGAGACCAGAGACCTGCACGCAGGCCCCCCCTCCAACGGTGCCTTCAGTGAAGATTGAGTCCCAGGGACCCTCGCAGAGAGCCTAGTAGAGCCACTCTCCTTGGCCAAATCCGGAGGCACATATGTCTAACCAACCTCACCAATCACCACACCAAGGGAACTGGCATCAACCCCCGCCACACCATCCTTGGCTGACGACCTACGAGCAGGCTTCTTAGGCAAATGCCAACCCTCAGTGGAAGCAGAGGGGATCACAGAGCTCTTTCTAAGCTTACTGCCATCAGCCGAGTCCTGCGAATGAGGAGTCCTCCGACACCGCAGAGCAGCCATCCACGACCCATACAGCGGAGAAGACAAAGGGGAATCAGTCGCCAATGCAGAGCCACAGTTGCCCTCATGATGCAGCGATCCACAGGAGCTACAAATGCCTTCGAGATGCTCGTAGACGAAGTGTTGCCAGAATGGATTGCTGTTGCCACACACCCTCACCCCCGGCCGCAGAGGCTTCCGCAGATCCACTCTGACACAGGCGCGAGCGAACCCACCTCTCTTCCTCTCCCTAGTAGCAGCATCGAGGAAGACGAAGGCACCAGCCACAGAGAGGATGGATCTGACAATTGGCTCCGACAGAACTCAATGGGAAGGGAAGGCGGACGAATCCACAGAAGAACAGAGGAA
Source organism: Calamus simplicifolius (assembly GCA_900491605.1). Classification (NCBI taxonomy): domain Eukaryota; kingdom Viridiplantae; phylum Streptophyta; class Magnoliopsida; order Arecales; family Arecaceae; genus Calamus; species Calamus simplicifolius. The sequence goes on along the minus strand of UESW01004770.1, from coordinate 563,917 downwards.
AGAAAATCTTCGGATGGGACAAACTCCGGGCGCCAGTTCTCCATGGCAATTGGCTGCCCGTTGATAACCCAAGGCCTACCCAACGCCAAAGCTTTGGCTTCAGGATCAGAGAATCTGAACATATAATGGCGATGAGCCATGCTTAGAGCTTCGATTCCATCGGCAGCGCCTGCTTTGCGAAGCTCTCTGACGATAGCTTCAGGCGGAACCCATCTCGAAAGGCTTCGAGCAATTACCGCCTTAATCCCCCACTCCACTGATTCATCAGCCAGCGCCTAAGGTGAACCTGAAGGACCTCCGGGAACCGCCGCTCAAGCGCCTCCACGACTGCTGAAGAAGGAGAAGACAATACCCAGTCGAATTGGCGAGCAAAGGAGCAAAACCCAGACATCCCCTCACCCAATCCTCCATCCACGGCCATAGGAGTCGAATTCGTCGGATGGTCCATCGTCCGACTAGGAGCCGGGGACCCGACACCGACCATCGCCGAAAGATCAAGAGCAAACCCTTCGAACACATGAATCTTAAAGCACCACAGAGATCGGGAACTAAGCCGCATAGCTTATGAGTTTTAAAGCAGCTCACTAGTTTTAAAGTAGCGTCCTTTTTACATGGACTTTACTTGTTACTCCGGTAACCATTCTATTGGTTATTAGATGGATGTTTCCACTCTCAATGACGGAGGTGTGAAATCCATTTCTTTCTCTTTGATTGTCTTGCCATAGATTGATATGCATTAATTTTTATCTGATCATAAATAATTATCAATGTATATGATCTATGCTTGGGGCCATGATGGCTGAATGTAGCCTTTTTTTTTTTTTGTTACAAACGGGCGATCAAACCTTTCTTGGTTGAGTCAAGCCCAATTTATCATAATACAAAATTTAAAAAAACATAGGTGGGTACGGATCACAGGTCTCTAAAACCATGGTCTAGAATGATGTGCAACCCAAGCAGCCATCCAGTCCGCTGCAGAATTAGCTTCCTAGAAAATGTGCCGAATATGAACCATGTCAGCCTGCTGAAGCATCGACCAAATGTCACCTATCAGAGTGTTGGTTAAAAGAGGGCCGCCCAGATCCTGACAAAGCCAGTGCATAATAGTGATAGAATCGCCCTCAATAATAAGTCAACGATAACCTAAACTGCGAATGGCATGGGATATGCCCACCCACGCAGCATGCAGTTCGGCATCCAGAACAGAGAGGTCAAGGAGGCCCAACCCGCCAGCTGCCATCAGATCACCGTCAGACCCGCAGATCACAAAAGCCAAACCCGCCAGGCGACCACGAACATTTCCATCAAAATTAACTTTGACAAACCCTAGTGGAGGGGGTTCCCAAGAAATGAAAACTGTATGCCGGTGCGTTGCAGAAGCAGCAGGGGAGCCCCAGATGCTAGTGCTGTCAGAGTCAAGGGCAGACTGGTAGAAAATATACTCGTCAGAAAGGAGCTGAGCAGTCTTGACAATCCGGTGAGGAGAATCAGAGACATCAGAAAAAATGTGACGATTCCAGGACAGCCAGAGCTGATAAGCAATATAAGCAGCCAAGGAGTTGGAACGACCGAGGTCCCTCCGCATATCTCGACAAATCATCGACAGAAAAGAGGTACAACACTGAACTATACTCACACCCCATCGGTGAAACCCCGCAAGCTGCCACACTAATCTCGCTCTACCACAAGTAAATATAGCATGACTGGCAGTCTCATCCTTGGTCCCACATAACAGGCAGGTAGGAGAGATCACCATACCCCTTCTAGAGAGCAGGGAATACGTAGGAAGACAACCCCAAGCCATCTTCCAAATAAATAGGCGAGCTCTAGGGTGGATGGAAAGCCGCCAAATCCAAGATCCATCCATAGTGTGTCCCGTCTGAGATCTCAAATCCTGCATGAGGTCCTAATCGGCGCTCGGGACAAGCAGGTCCTCCTCCATAATCTAATATCCTCAGTGTGATCAGGGAGAAGAGGGATAGAGAAGATACACTGAACGAGCTCCGCACCAAATAAAGAGGCCACAAGGGAGTCGTTCCAAGCCTTGTTATCCTGATTGATAAGGTCCGAGACCCTCAGACAAATAGGAATCTGAACTAACAAAGGTGGGCCAGCGAATCAGAGGGAGCTCAGCCAACCAAGTGTCAGTAAGGGCATCAACAAAGTTGCCATCTCCAATCATCCACGACGAACGGCAAATAATGGTCGGAGCATAACGGCAAACCTTTTTCTAGAAGAAAGAGTAGCTGTGAATAGACTGAGGATGACTCTGGACGGACCAATCACTATATTTGGCATGCATAAACGAGCTCCACAGGCATCCTGGATCTAACAAGAATCGTGATGCATGCCTAGTAATCAGCGCCGCTCTTCTGACAATGATGGATTGAATCCCAAGTCCCCCCTCCGAAATAGGCATGCACACAGAGTCCCAGGACAGTAAGTGAATCCCATGGCCATCCTGCATAGAGCCCCAGAGGAAATCTCTGAACCATCTCTCCATCCTTTTTAAACAGGTAATTGGAATGGCAGCATTAGAGAGGATGTAGAGAGGAAGAGCAGTGAGAACATATCAGATCAGGGTAAGCCTTGCCATCATGGATAAACCAGAGACCTACCAACCATCCAATCTATCACAAACATGGCACTCCAGCTCAATGAAATCAGAGCAGCGAGGCCTCGTACCCGTAATAGGAACCCTCAGATAAGAGAGGTTATCCGTCCGGGCATTAATACCCAAAATGTGCATGATAGACTCGCGGGTGGCAGCTCTAGTCTTCGGACTAAAAGATATCATAGATTTAGTAGTATTAATTTTCTGACCAGAAGCTCGATAATAAGACTGGATTACTGAAGCAAAAGCAGAAGCATTTCTGGAAGTGGCCCTGCCCATCAGGATGCAATCATCAGCAAACAACAGATGAGATAATGAAGGCCCTTAGGACCCGGCTCTATAAGGGTCAAGACAAGAAACTTGCTGGGCTTGGTGAAGAGCTCTAGACAGAGCATCAGCAGACAGAATAAATAAGAAAGGGGAGAGGGGACATCCCTGCCTAAGACCCATAGTAGAGTGGAAATAGGTCGTCTGACCATCATTAACAATAAGAGAGAAGGACAACCGATGAACACAAGCCTTAATCCATGCAATAAACAGCTCAGCAAACCCAAATTCATGAAGAGAACGGTAAAGAAAATCCCAACACACTCTATCATAAGCTCTCTCCATATCCAGCTTCACAACCATCAAACACTGGCAAGCAGGGGCTCTGTGAAGATCATGCATAACCTCTTGAGATAACAGAACATTATCAGAGATACACTGACCAGCAAGGAAAGCACCATGCTCAAGAGAGATAAGGCAGGGGATCATCACCCTGAGCCGAGAAACCAAAAGCCGAGCACACACCTTATATAAAGTCGTGCATATGCTGATAGACCAGAAATGGTGCGGCATAGAAGCATCATGATGTTTCGATACCAGAGTAACAAGAGTCTTGTTCCACTTAGTAGGGATGGATCTGGACATAAAGACCAGCTGAATGGCCTGCTCAACATCCTATCACACTATAGGCCAATAATGGCGAAAGAAGAAAAGAGGAAACCCATCTGGACCTAGGGCCTTGTCCTGGCCGAGGTTCCAGAGGGCCAACCGAATCTCCTCATAAGTAATCGGGCTGGTAAGAGCATCATTCTCCGCCGCCATCACCTTAAGGGAGGAAGGCACAGGATGAACAGAGGAACCATCGCCTGAGAGCTCATTCCACCGAGAGCAAAAGAAATGGAATAGCTGGTCAGTAATACCTTGAGTAGACTCCTGGACGTTCCCTGAGTCATCAATGAGCCACCGTATCTGATTTGCCGCCTGGTGCTTTAAGGTGATCTGATGGAAAAATCTAGTATTTTGATCACCTTCCTTGATCCACTGAATACAAGATCGTTGTCTCCAATAGATCTCCTGCTGATGAAGAAGGGAATGGTGGAGGCCAAGATTGGAGCGAAGAGTGGACAGATCATAATCATGAAGATAGCCAAGGCGATCTTCCTTGCCCTGAAGAGAAGCAATAACATTCTCCATCTCCTCAACTTGTTGAAAGATATCACCGACCTCCTTCCGATTCCATCTCAGAAGTCTGCGCCAAACAAGTTCCAGACGCCGGGATAGGTGATAAGTGGCATTACCTCTGACAAGAATATGCCAAACCTGGGAGATAAGGGACCGGGCATCCGAATAAGAAGTCCAAAACTTTTCAAATTTAAACTGACCCCTGCACTGATCATCCCTATTAGCAAAAATAAGAACAGGGCAATGATCAGAAGCAATCATGGACAAATGAGAAACAAAGGCGGAGGGAAAGAGCTGAAGCCATTTATCAATAGCCAGAGCCCTATCCAATCTCTCCCAGACCCAGGCAGAACCCTGGTGGTTGTTACACCAGGTGAATTGAGTACCCTGGAACCCCAAGTCCAATAGATTAGCATAGGCAATGAAGGATCGGAATTCAGATATTCCTGAAGACTCCACAAACTGCCTTCCACCTCTCTTTTCATTAGCTCCTGTGATACAGTTGAAATCCCCCGCCACCAAAGAAGGAACACCTTTAGAAAGCAAAGACAACAGCTCATCCCAGAGAACACGACGAATCCAAAAATCAGTACTCGCATAAATACCAGAAAGAAGCCAGGGGGCCGAGGTTCCTTTAGAGATAACCAGAGCCACTTGCTGACCGCAGTGATGAAAGCCCTCAACTTTAATATCAGTAGCACGCTATCAGGCCAGGATGCCATCAAATAAACCATCAGATTCTATAGCATAGGAAGACCACGATCTGGACAGCTGTCTCCTAACATAGGCTAGACTCCGCCCAGATAAACGAGTCTCCACCAAAATACAAATATCACATTTATGGAGCTGCATGAGCCTCCCAAAAGAGGAGCGAAACGATGGTTTCAATGCTCCTCTAACATTCCATATAATAATCTTCATTTAGATCGGGGGGAGTCCTCTCGATCCCCTATCATCTCAGTGTTAGGGGAATCATTATTAGTAGGGTTATCTGCCATGGTGCACTGGCTCTGACTATCCATAGCTACACCGTCCCCAACCTCCTGCATAGCCTTCTTTAGAAGACATACAACAGAGTCGTGAGAGCGATGCTCTGGGGAAAGCAACTGGGAATCCTTATCGCAGATAGCTGAGGGCAGCGCATCCGAAGCTTGGACCAACAAGGATCCCTGAGGAGCCGGAAGCCCATTTTCCTTTGACACCTTCAGCAATGCAGCAAAAGAGAGCGTGGGTGGCTTCTCTTGAATGCCTACATCAGGGGTTTTACCCTTCCCTTTAAAGGCTCTAGAACCATCTCTAGAGGTAATTGGTTCCATAGGGCGGGCCCGCTTCAGTGGCCCCGGATTAGCATCCCTCTGAGATTTCGGCCTCCCTGCCGCTTTATCAAAACCCAAGAGGCCAAATGGGTTAACTGAGATTGGAATTGGGTTAGTCTTCAGAGCTGCAACAGGATCCCCACTGCTCTTGGCCAAAACCGGCACAGGGAACAGTAATTGGCACGCCTCCTTCTCAGGCTGAAGCCCATCTCCTGAAACAGTAATCCTAGAGACACTAGCAAGACTCATAAGAGAGCTGTCGTCCGTAGCCTTCCCCGAACCACTCGGCATCACAGAGGGAGAAGCCACCGACCTCAAAGAACCGGCCATCGTCTCCAATTGTCTGCGAGCCATCTTCTTTGGTAGCTGCCATCCGTCAGCTATGCAGGGAGATGAAGACGCAGAGGCCTTCTGCGACTTAAACACAGAGTCCCTCGGCGCCAGTTGTGGAGCTCTCCGGCGCCTAACCGCCAACATCCAGGGCCCATAAAGAGGAGCAGGGGATGCCGGGGATGACACAGAAGCAGAGGGGCATCCCACAGAAGAGTGCAGAGCACCACACAAGGTGCAAATACCTTCTAAGTGTTCAAAAACAAAGGGCTGCCAGAAGGGGAGACCAGTACCTCGCACCCTTACTCCTAGCCGCAGAGACTTCCTCAGATCAACCTAGACGCAGGCTCTAGCATACCCACCTCGCTTCCGCTCCTTGGTTGCTGAATCAAGGAAGACGAATCTCTCGGCAGCAGCAAGGATGGAGCTCAGGATCGCCTCAGTCCAAAATTCCAAAGGAAGAGAGGGCAATCGGATCCATAATAGAGCAGTGGATAATGAAGCTTCCGATGGGATGAATTCCGGTCTCCAGTCTTCCATTGCTATCACCTGGCCATTTACAACCCAAGGGTTGCCCAGCGCCAATGATTTTGCAGCTGGATCAGAGAATCAGAGTAGGTAATGGCGGTGGGCCAAACTGATCGATTCAATTTCTCCCGCAGCACCACCGTGATGAAGCTCACAGACAATGGATTCAGGAGGGATCCAACGTAATAAGCTCAGTGCAATGATCGCCTTAGAGCCCCAATCAGACATTTCTAGCTCTAGCTCCTGAAGGGGTACCTGGACGACGTCGGGAAATCTTCATTCCAGCTCTGATACAGTTGCCGAATGTGGAGAGGACGACACCCACTCGAACCGGCTTCCGTGGGAGCGAAATCCTTTCTTTCCTCTCGGCGTACCCCCATCCGAGGCCACCGGAGTGGCATTCAATGGCGACCCCATCGACTGACAGGAAGCCAAAGACAGGCACCGGAGATCACTGGAGATCGAGCTCCTTCGTGCCACATGCATGAATCTAAAAGCATGAGCAGAAACAGAACACCGGGAGCTTCAGCGCACGAACCTCAAAGCTCGCTGATTGGTATTGATAGTTGACTGCTAATGTAATGTAGCCTATTTTAATAGAAAAAAAAGTGAGAAATTTTTGCATGGCTAATCTATGATGCCCAAATTGGCTCTAGTTGGATGGAACAAATATATATTAAGATTCTATATTTATTATCAGTTGGGTCCACAATTAATTGATGATTGTGCTAGTTTTAATTCTATACTACTTGATGTTGAAAGATTTGCTAGAGAAAAATCAACCACTGACGGGCGATATAGATATGGGTTTTATTGTAGCCAAATCATCCTCCTTGAGGCAAAGATGAGGATCCAAAGGAGAGTGGTTACGGGTCTGAGAATCTTCAAACGCCTCCTCTTTGGGCAGGAATCCTACAAAAAAAGTCCTTATGAACCGGTTGTTCCGGTGGGAACCCTTCGACACTTAAGTGAGTAACTTGAAAAATAGTAGTCAGTGGTGAACCGAAAGACTTAGCCAAAAACTTGAAGTTTTTGATCCCCTTCTCATCATGAGTGAAGGTTCTTATACCTGTTCAGGAGCCCATCATTCCCTCTTTTGAAAGGTTGTTGATTCCGAGACGGCATCACCCGACAGAGGGTAGGTGGCAAGGCCGATAGGGACAGGTCGTAACTATCCCTGAGCTTGTCAGGGGTAGACTGCCATCCCTTCGTCTAGCACAGCACTGCAGGCGGTAGGCAGGTCTGGTCTTATCGGGCATATGCCGTAACTAGCAGTGGCCATGAGGGCCACGTGCAGTTACAAATGGTAAGTGGATCGCATAGCAACTGCAGGTGTCAGACAGGTCATGTGGGGGCCACTATAGGCCGACTCTGGAGTCGATGCTGGAGACCGACTCTGGAGTTGGGGTTGGAGGCCAACTCTGGAGTCGATCTTGGGGGACCGATTCTGGCATCGATCATAGAGTTGTCTGGATTAGATGGGAGCCTTGGGGGTCCTTGCTAAATGGCTTTGCCCATCTAACCCTCACCTCTGTTAGTTACCTTGTCCGTTAGCCCTAACATGGCTTGATCAGTCACATCAGATGCCTCCCGCCCTTGAGATGGCATGGTTACGTTTTTTGCCTAACCTCCCGACCCCAATCTTTCACGCCTCCAAGAATTTTCTCCTTCTTCCCTCAAGCTCAAACTTCCTTCGAGCTCTTCTTCTACCCTATGCTTGTTGTCCTCCCCCTTCATCCAGGTTAGTCCTCCCGACCCTTCATCCAGGTCAGTCCTTTCGACCCTTCTTTGCTTTCTTCCTTATGGCTTCTTTGTCCTCATTCTCCTCCTGGTCCTCTTCCTCCTCCAAGGATTAGGTTCCTTTAGAACAGCTGTGGGCTGCCGATGGGGTCCCGACCAGGGGCCGCTAGGCAGTTGCAGTTCCACCGTCATCCCTAGCCCAGCCACCTAGGGTTAGCAAGAAAAGTGTTGACCTCATATTGATTTTGATGATCACAAAACAATTAAGTATGATACTAATGATCTTGTGGTTAAGTTAAACAAATTTCAAGTGAATCATCAAGAAGATGTTATTCCGAATTGGATTACTCTACATATCAAAAGAAAGGTATTACAAAGGTAAAATGAAGGTAATGTGATTGTATTTTTGCAAGTCCAAATATTTTTGAAAAGAGCAAATGAATTTTTCAAATGGACTTTTGCTTCAAAGGTATCACGAAATATTTGTTTTATAAATGACTAAAACTACCTTTGCATGAACTCTTGTATTGTTTCTTATAGCATGAAAAACATTTTCGAATGAGCCAATGGATTTGTATTCCAAATGTTTTTCTTCAAGTCCAAATGTTTTATCATAGTTCTTCAATGTTTGATCATCCATTTCTCAAATGACTAAATTTATATTTAATGATTTATCATGTAAAAATTATTTTCCAATGCAGTCAATGGCAATCCTGTAAATCCCACTGAATGCAGTCAGTGGCATTTCTATAAATTTTAAAACCGTATGAACTTGAGAAATAGTCAGCTGGAATACTTTGTCAGCTAGCTATGTTGCCTCTTGAGTTAGCTATTTTACTTTGATTCTAAGCCTGGCCGAATTCATAATGAAAATAGTTAACTAGGAAGCTAGCTTGTTTCCTCTCTAAGCTAGCTTGTTTGCTTTTGTTAGTTAGCTATTTTATCCTGATTCTATGCTTGGCCAAACCATGCTTGAAAATAGTTAACTTGGAAGCTAGCTTGTTTCCTCTCTAAGCTAGCTTGTTTGCTTTGTTAGCTAACTAGTTTTATCTTGTTCTGTGCCTAGTCGAACCATGCTTGAAAATATTTAACTGTGAAGCTAGCTTGTTTCCTCTCTTAGTTAGCTTGATTTCCTTGTTAGTTAACTACTTTCTCTTGTTCGGTGCCTAGCTGAACCATACTTAAAAATAATTAACTGGGAAGCTAGCTTGTTTCCTCTCTTAGCTAGCTTGATTGCCTTGTTAGCTAGCTACTTTTTCCCTTGCTATGAGCTTGACCGAACCATGCTTAAATCTGGTTAACTGGGGAGCTAGCTTGTTGTCTTTCTGAGCTAACTGAAATGCTTTGTCAGCAAACTATTTTTTGGACAGATTTTTTCTTGGCCGTGTGACTTCAAGAAAGGAGTTAGCTAAGAAACTTTTTCAGCTAACTACTTTATGGCTGGTCATCCCTCAAGCCGTGTGGTGTTTGTTTCTAGCTAACTAAAATTTAGTTTTAGCTAGCTTGTGGACTCAAGCCTCTCCTTCATGACCGTGAGCTGTTTGGATCTAGTTAACTGAAGCTAAGCTTCAGCTAACTAATGGGCTACAAAATTCTTTCTTTGACCGTGTGGATTTCAAATAAGCTAATTGAAATTAGTTTTCAGCTAGCTATTCTTCTACCTGGCTGGTCACTCTTTTGAAGTAGTTAACTGGGAATTACTTCCAACCAACTACTAATATTCATTGCAAGCTTTGGATGTGCTCTCTCTCTCTCTCTTAATTCTATTTTCAGCTAAACTGACTTTTGATCTCTTGGATTATGGCAAAGATCTTCCTTTCTCAAATGGATTCAGTGCATTCAATGCTCAAGGGAAATATTTTACAACGGTTATATTTTTCTTCCCGTTTAATTTCCATTTATTCTGATTAAGTCAAACGGATACTTTTGTTGTTGAAATGCTTTAAATAGCTGAGATTAGAAGAGGAAAATGAGGATGAGATAGAGGAGAAAATCGTGTGAGAATCTTGTTGAAAATCCTTGTGAGAAGTTAGTGTTGAGCTTTCATTTGAGAATCATTATAAGAGTTATTGGAGTGTTGATTCAAGTGGTTGATAACATTTAAAGAAGAGATCCAGTGCATTCAAGAGCTTACAAAGAAGAGTTTCAAATTTATTGAAGGCATCATCCAAAGCTCCAACAACCACAAGAAGGCTTCGTTCATTCCTTAAAGCTTCATCCCAAAGAAGAAGCCAAAAGCTTCAAATCTGTAAAGTGATCTTTCATTGTTTTATTTGCTCATTTTAGGAGCTTCTTGTACTTAAACCTTGATATTTTTGTGTTTGTTGTAAGGCTTCCTTTTGCCGTAAATAAGAGGACTAGCCGGTAAGGCTAGGGTTGGCTTCCTTGTGCCGTGAAATAAGAGGACTAGCCGGGAAGGCTAGGGGTTAGCTTCCTTGTGCTGTAAAACAAGAGGACTAGCCGAAAAGGCTAGGGGTTGGCTTCCTTGTGCCGTGAAACAAGAGGACTAGCTGGGGAAGGCTAGGGGTTTGGCTAACTTATGCCGTGTAACAAGAGGACTAATCGGGGAAGGCTAGGGGTTGTAATCGTTTGTTACGATTAGAGTGAAATTTTCAAAGGATTTTTGAGGAGTGGACGTAGGTGCTGAGTTTGGCACCGAACCACTATAAACCTTCTTGTGTTTGTGATTGCTTGCATAATTTCTGTGATATTATTGTGTTCACATCACTACACCACTGCCGATTAAATTTTGATTAGTGATAAGTACATATCTGCGTAATTATTTTTAAAATACCCAATTTACCCCTCCTCTTGGGTTGCTACATCTGGGCAACAAGTGGTATCAGAGCAGCATGCTCCCGATTTCTTTTGCTTTAACAAGCTTGGAGCCAAAGATCATTAGCAATCCAAATGGGTTTAATTTTAACTGAGGGACAGTCAACTAATAGACCACCTCTATTTGATGGCACAAATTACACTTATTGAAAAGCACATATGAAAATTTTTATTCAAGCACTTGATTATAATTTATGGAGTATCATAGTCAATGGACCTCACACACCCACTATTAAATCTGATGGTATTGATATTTCTAAATCAAAAATGGAATGGGATGTGCATGATAAGAAGATGGCTCAGCTGAATGCTTAAGCCATGAATGTATTTTATTGTTCTTTAGATGCTAATGAATTTAATCGTATTTCTACATGCATATCTGCTAAGCAAATTTGGAATAGACTTGAAGTTACCCATGAGAGTACCAATCAAGTCAAAGAATCTAGAATAAATATGCTTGTACATGAATATGAATTGTTTGAAATGGAATCATATGAAAGCATTGGTGATATATTTACAAGATTCACTAATATTATTAATAGGCTAAAAAGCCTTAGAAAATCCTATACTAATGGTGACCTTATTAGAAAAGTTTTAAGATCCTTGCCTAGGTCTTGGAAGGCCAAAGTTACTGTAATTCAAGAAGCCAAGGACCTCAACACACTATCTCTTGAAGAATTAGTTGGTTCATTGATGACTCATGAGCTTCAGCAGCAACAACATATTGATGAAGAATAGTCCAAAAAGAAGAGGATGTTGGGACTAAAGAGTACAGCCCTAAATGATGAAAATGATAGCACCTCAAGTGAAAGTGATGAGGAAAATGATTTGGTTCTCATTACAAGGAAATTTGAGAAATTCATGAGAAAGAAATTTGAAGGAAGAAAGAGGGTATTAATGAAAAGAAAGTTAAGCAATGAAAAAGAATATTAAGTAATTTGTTATAAATGCAACAAACCGGAACACTACAAGCCAGATTGTCCATATCTAAAGAAAGGCCCCAAGAAATTCAAAAAGAAAGCTATGGTAGCTACATGGAGCGATAGTGATGCATCAAGCTTCGAAGAAGATGAGAAGAATGAAGAAGAAAATTTTTGTCTCATGGCGAATAATGGAGAGGTAAGCCCCAGCTTCTTAGATGATTTTACATTGAATGAATTGCATGGTGCATTTTATAAATTAATTGATGATTTTGCATATCTCAGTTCAAAAAATAAAGATTTAAAAATCAAGTTTAAAATCTTACTTTAGAAAAGGATAAACTATTAGAAGAAAATAAAGTTTTATTGCAAGAAAATATGAATTTAAAGAATGAAGTAGATATATTAAAACCTATTGTAGATAAGTTTACTTTGAGCTCTATTAAACTTAACATGATTCTTAATAGTCAAAGAGCTATTTATAACAAAGCCGGTTTTGGATATGATCCTTTGAAAAGATAAAAGTTTTTGAAAATATTTATGTGCATGCTAATGATTCCACAGAAGTTATATATTTTAAATATGGTAAACCTAGACACAAAGTATATATATGTCACACACACAATGTTAGAAGGATATGGGTTCCAAAAGGAACCATTTTAGCTAACCTTAAAGGACCAAAAAAGCTTGGGTACCTAGAAGCAAAACTTAATATTATGAATGCAGGTGTGTCTTGCAACCCATGGAGCAAAAAGAAAATGGTACTTGGATAGCGGGTGCTCAAGACACATGCTGGGTGATAAATCTCAATTTATCACTTTGAATGCAATTGATGAAGGAGTGGTTACCTTTGACAGTAATGACCAAGGTAACATTATTGGCATTGATAAAATTGATATCACTCCCTCTACTTTTGTTAATAATATCTTGCTTTTAAATGGATTGAATCATAACTTGGTTAAGCATTAGTCAATTTTATGAAAAAGGTTTTAAAATCATTTGTTGAATCATCTTCTTACATAGTTACAAATCCTATTGATGACTGCATGAAAGCCATTGGTCATAGGCAAAGTAATGTTTATATTGTTAATGACCAGATTATTGAATGTCTAGTTATCATGAATGCTAAAATTGATAAATCTAGTTATGACATCATAGACTTGCTCATGTCAGCGTGGATTTGCCTTCTAAATTATTCAAAAATGATTTGGTTAAAGGTTTGCCAAAATTGAATTTTGAAAAAGATGAGATTTGTTATACAAGAAAATTTTGAAAAATTAACAAGAATTTCTTTCAAGTCTAAAAATATGATTTCAACTTCTAGACTTTTAGAACTTTTGCATATGGATTTGTAATTATTGATGATTTTCTTGATTTACATAAGTTTTATTTTTAGTTAGCAAAAATGAAGCATCTTTAGTTTTTCTAAAAACTCCTTAGAAGAATTTCAAATGAAAAAGGTTTTCCTATTTTATCTATTAGAAGTGATCATAGAAAAGAATTTAAAATTGGTACTTTGAAAAATCTTGTAATGAACATAGGACGTTATATTCATGTTATATTTGATGAATCTAATGATCTTTCATTAAGGAAGAGAAAGGTTTTTAATGACACAGATAAAATTGAAAGTCAAGTCAAGAAGCTCACCTTGGACTCAACAATACAAGCGATACATGAAAAAGAAATTCAACATGATGAAGCCCAAGGTAATGCTGAATTTGAAAGAGAATGAAGGTATGTTTATAATCACCTTAAAGAGCTAATATTAAGTGATTCATCTCATGATATTAGGATTAGATCATCATTTAAAAATACATGTATTAATTTTGCATTTGTTTTTCATATAGAGCCTAAATGACATGCATGATAAACTAAATGAGTATTTAGAAATTAATTGAATAGGCATGATAATTTTATCAGAAATAAAGCAAGATTATTAGCTAAAGGATATAATAAGAGGAAGATATTGATTTTGATGAAACATATGTTCATGTTGCTAGATTAAAGATTATTAGATTACTTCTTGCATTTGCTTGCTTTATAAATGTTAAATTGTATTGAATGGATGTTAAGAGAACTTTTCTTAATGAATATATTGCTAAACAAGTGTTTGTTGATCAACCACCCGGTTTCAAAAATCTTGTGTCTCCAAACCATATATTCAATTGAACAAAGCTTTATATGGTTTGAGACAAGTACCCCGGGCATGGTTTGATAGGCTTGTCAAGTTCTTGATTAGCAATAAATTTATTAGTGAAAATATTAATGCAACATTATGTATTAAAAGACAGAATGATGATATGTTGATAGTGTAAATTTATATAGATGACATTATATTCGGTATTGCTAATGATTCTATGTGCTAAGATTTTACTAAGTTCATGCAGAGAGAGTTCGAGATGAGCATAATGGGAAAAACTCAATTATTTTCTCAGACTTCAAATCAAGCAATCAAAGAAGAGGATCTTATAAGCCAATTCTTGTACATCAAGAAAATTTTGAAGAAGTTTGGCATGAAGAAATCCAAGTGTATCGGTACATTTGTCGGGTGATATGAGTCGCAAGCCCATGATCGGCAACTAGTGGTATCAGTTTGATCTGTTTACTCCTTGCTTGATATGATTCTATTGTATTACTTGGATTATTAAATGCCTACTTTATTAGTGGTATCATTTCTTGATCATATCTTATAATAAATTGCCTATGCATGAAATGAAAAGGACTTGATAAGGGATGATGCACATTTTGTTGTAGTATCTTGTTTGCATATCACCTATATAAGAAATCTTATGTTATCATATGAAATGTAAAATTAAAATGTGGTGATTGTTATAGAATGTCTATGTATTTTTCATATATACATTGAGATTAGTATGATACATTTATAAAATGTTTTGATTATATGACATTGGTATCATTTCTTGCATAAAACTTTTATTGCATATAGACCAAATTTGAAATATTAAAGAGGAGAAGAATGTAAGCATATTTGAACTCAAATATTTGATGTGGTATCTGTTAATATTGTATCTCAACATATTTTTAAATTAGTAAGGGAAAGAAGAAACTTGCTTGAATATTTGGATACCTTGATGCATTAAGCACTATGATGTATTGAATATTAAATATCTTTCTGTTATAAGTGCTTTGATATATGAAAGTGGTATCAACTCTTATATGTGGCAATGATTTGAATGCATTTTCTTTTGATATCAAACTATAAAACGGCTACCTTGCTCTAATATGAAAAAGTAATTTTTTGATCCTACATTTAAAGCTTCTAAATTGGTATCAATTGAGTTATGAATAATGATTGTTATTAAATGATTAATATTTTTGTATCTTATTGTTACTATTGAAGATTAGAATTTTTACAATATGAACTTTATTGTGAACTTTAATATATTTGGACCTTGATGTATTTTGAACCTTGATATATGTTTTTTATGATTTGAGATTATGAATCTTGATGAACTTTGATGTATCTTTGTTGTATGGTTGAAATTATGTTTTGTATGATCAAGCCCTGAATTTAATAGTTTGTATTATGTACTTATGCCTTTTAATGCATTATGAATGCTTAATATTTTTTTTTTTTATGAATGCTTAATTATGCACATTCTTTCATCTCTTTTTGATTAATGACAAAAAGAGGGAGAGAATAGCATACACTTTGTTTACATTTGTAGGAGAGATTAGCATACATTATATTCATAGGACATTCATAGGAGAGAATAGCATGTAATGAGAAAAGTATATACATTAAAGGGAAGAGAATTTTATATATTTCCTTTTGTATGCTTAATGGTTTTGTCATCATCAAAAAAGAGGAGATTATTGACCTCATATTGATTTTGATGATCAAAAAATAATTAAGTATGATACTAATAATCTTGTGGTTAAGTTAAACAAATTTCAGGTGAATCATCAAGAAGATGTTATTCCGAATTGGATTACTCTACATATCAAAAGAAATGTATTACAAATGTAAAATGAAGGTAATGTAATTATATTTTTGCAAGTCCAAATGTTTTTGAAAAGGGCAAATGATTTTTCAAATGGACTTTTGCTTCAAAGGTATCACAAAATATTTGTTTTATAAATGACTAAAACTACCTTTGTATGAACTCTTGTATTGTTTCTTATAGCATAAAAAACATTTTCGAATGAGCCAACGGATTTGTATTCCAAATGTTTTTCTTCAAGTCCAAATGTTTTATCATAGTTCTTCAATGTTTGATCATCCATTTCTCAAATGACTAAATCTATATTTGATTATTTATCATATAAAAATTATTTTTCAATGCAGTCAATGGCAATCCTATAAATTCCACTGAATGCAGTCAACGGCAATCCTGTAAATTTCATTGAAGGCTGTCAGTGGCATTTCTATAAATTCCAAAACCGTATGAACTTGAGAAATAGTCAGCTGGAATACTTTGTCAGCTAGCTATGTTGCCTCTTGAGTTAGCTATTTTACTTTGATTCTAAGCCTGGCCGAATTCATAATGAAAATAGTTAACCAGGAAGCTAGCTTCTTTCCTCTCTAAGCTAGCTTGTTTGCTTTGTTAGTTAGCTATTTTATCTTGATTATATGCTTGGCCGAACCATGCTTGAAAATAGTTAACTAGGAAGCTAGCTTGTTTTCTCTCTAAGCTAGCTTGTTTGCTTTGTTAGTTAACTACTTTTCTCTTGTTCTGTGCCTAGCCGAACCATGCTTGAAAATAGTTAACTAGGAAGCTAGCTTGTTTCCTCTCTTAGCTAGCTTGATTGTCTTGTTAGTTAACTACTTTTCTCTTGTTCCGTGCCTAGCTGAACCATGCTTAAAATAGTTAACTGGGAAGCTAGCTTGTTTCCTCTCTTAGCTAGCTTGATTGCCTTGTTAGCTAGCTACTTTTTCCCTTGCTATGAGCTTGACCGAACCATGCTTAAATCTGGTTAACTGGGGAGCTAGCTTGTTGTCTTTCTGAGCTAACTGAAATGCTTTGTCAGCAAACTATTTTTGGACAGATTTTTTCTTGGCCATGTGACTTCAAGAAAGGAGCTAGCTAAGAAACTTTTTCAGCTAACTACTTTATGGCTGGTCATCCCTCAAGCCGTGTGGTGTTTGTTTCTAGCTAACTAAAATTTAGTTTTAGCTAGCTTGTGGACTCAAGCCTCTCCTTCATGACCATGAGCTGTTTGGATCTAGTTAAATGAAGCTAAGCTTCAGCTAACTAATGGGCTACAGAATTCTTTCTTTGACCATGTGGATTTCAAATGAGCTAACTGAAATTAGCTTTCAGCTAGCTATTCTTCTACCTGGTCGGTCACTCTTTTGAAGTAGTTAACTGGGAATTACTTCCAACCAACTACTGATATTCATTGCAAGCCTTGGAGGTGCTCTCTCTCTCTCTCTTAATTCTATTTTCAGCTAAACTAACTTTTGATCTCTTGGATTATGGCAGAGATCTTCCTTCCTCAAATGGATTCAGTGCATTCAATGCTCAAGGGAAATATTTTACAACGGTTATATTTTTCTTTCCGTTTTACTTTCCATTTATTCTGATTAAGTCTAACGGATACTTTTGTTGTTGAAATGCTTTAAATAGCTGAGATTAAAAGAGGAAAATGAGGATGAGATAAAGGAGAAAATCGTGTAAAAAATTGTGTGAGAATCTTGTTGAAAATCCTTGTGAGAAGTTAGTGTTGAGCTTTCATTTGAGAATCATTACAAGAGTTATTGGAGTGTTGATTCAAGTGGTTGATAACATTTAAAGAATAGATCCGGTGCATTCAAAAGCTTACAACGAGGAGTTTCAAATTTATTGAAGGCATCATCCAAAGCTCTAACAACCACAAGAAGGCTTCATTCATTCCTCAAAGCTTCATCCCAAAGAAGAAGCCAAAAGCTTGAAATCTGTAAAGTGATCTTTCATTGTTTTATTTGCTCATTTTAGGAGCTTATTGTACTTAAACCTTGATATTCTTATGTTTGTTGTAAGGCTTCCTTGTGCTGTAAATAAGAGGACTAGCTGGTAATGCTAGGGATTGGCTTCCTTGTGCTGTGAAATAAGAGGACTAGCCAGGAAGGCTAGGGGTTGGCTTCCTTGTGCCGTGAAACAAGAGAACTAGCCGAAAAAGCTAGGGGTTGGCTTCCTTGTGCCGTGAAACAAGAGGACTAGCCAGAAAAGGCTAGGGGTTTGGCTACCTTGTGCTGTGTAACAAGAGGACTAGCTGAGAAAGGCTAGGGATTGTAATCGTTTGTTACGATTGGAGTGAAATTTTCAAAGGATTTTTGGGGAGTGGACGTAGGTGCTGAGTTTGGCACCGAACTACTATAAACCTTATTGTGTTTGTGATTGCTTGCATAATTTATGTGATATTATTATGTTCATATCACTACACCATTGCCAATTAAATTTTTATCAGTGATAAGCACATATCTGCATAATTATTTTTAAAATATCCAATTCACCCTCCCTCTTGGGTTGCTACATCTGGGCAACAGAAAGTCCGAAAGGGATCGCCTCCAGCATTACCCCCTCTGATCTAGAGTCCCTTAGGATAGCCTATAGGATATCCAAGGACGTCCGGCTAACCGCTCCTGGACCGACGACTGGGTGACCTCCTCTTCCGGGGGAGTTGCCTTGTATGAGGAGTTCCTTAGGATAGGTCTCTGGCTTTCTTTCCATCCTTTCATCATTGACCTCCTCCGTAGGTATGCCCTAGCATCCGCACAGTTGGTCCCGAACTTCTTTTGGACCATCTGTATGTTTATGGTACTATGCAGCCTCCAGGGCATAGAGGACCAAGTGCCTTTATGCCGTAGCTTCTACACCCTCCGCCGCTAGGCCAGTTCTGGTTGATGGGTGTTTACACCCCGGCCTGGCTGAACCATTAGGTTGAGCCTCCCCACGTCCATTAAAAGGTGGAAGACCCATTTCTTCTTTGCAAACCTCGAGAGAGTAAGGCGGGACTTGGGGGACCCAAACCTAGAGCCGAACAAGAAATTGATGGAAGTCCCGAGGGACCGAGAGGCACATGAGCGGTTGCTATTCTTCGAGGTCCCCCCGCCGAAAGCTCCTATTGGAGGATGGTGAGTGGTCGTAGATCTTTCTTTTTTCTCTTTTTCCTTTTTTTTTTTTTTGTTGATTGATTTATGGTACATGCAAACATGAGGATATCGTCCAACGCCGTGAGGAAGGCAGTGGCCAAGAGGAAGAGGGCTGTTGGCAATGCTGAGGGATTAGGGAAGAGGACTCGCTCTCGATCGTTGATCCCTCCCTCCAGCGATCCCTAAGCGAGCCAAGGGGCCGCCCTACCGATCGACCTCACAGTCCCCAAAGGAGCCGAGGGTCGAGGTGGTCCTCCCGCCAATGGAGCTGGTCACCTCGGGTGCAGAGCCGGTCCTGGATGGAGGCCCACCAAATGGATGCCCACGAGTGGGAGAGGAGGCGGGCAAGGGATGCACAATGGCAGTAGGAGTCGTTGGTAGAGGAGATGCTGTCGGCCTCTGGTGCGACACCCACGACCTCGGAGTCGGCCGGGACCACAGAGGGAGGAGGGATTAGGGCGATCCCCTCTCGGCCGTCACTCGTGAACCATGACCGCATGACAGAGTGGCTGATGGCCCAGGTTTGTCTATCAGAGTTCCAGGGAGAGCTTCACTGCCAAGGAGTCTCCGCCTTCTTTCGTGACGCCTTTGCGGCCCTGATTTGGGTAAGCATCTTCCATTTCTCATGAAATTTTATCCACTTTGCTTTATGATGACAGAGGTTTCCCCGTGTAGATGGTAAACTCCATGGCCATTGCGAGGGATGTCACCATTCAAAGTGACATGGTTCTCTACCGCACCCGACAGGAGGCCACCGATGCTCAAGCCTGGGTCAAGAGGGCAGAGAGGGCACTGGAGATGGCCTAGGCTAAGCAGGCAGAGGAGCTCGAGGATGCCAAGCGTTAGGTAGCAGCTGAGCTCGAGCACGCTTGCACCGCTGAGGCGAGGCAGAGGGAGATAGAGGCAGAGCTGACTTCATAGCAGCTTCAGCTTCACACTGTCACCTTGCTAGTGAGGGGGGCGAGGAGCAGGCTGAGAATGGAGATCGTGGCCGAAACTAGGGTAGTCGATGCCGTGGCGGACAAGCATGAGGCCCTCCAAAGGGCATCAGAGATGGAGGTGGTGGTGTGAGCCACCGAGACAATGACACGAGCCATCGAGGAGAAGGCCGCAGCAGCCGAGAAGGCGACGGCCGAGGCCATAGAGCGCTATCGGGGCTTCGAGGCCTTTCTGGATGAGCTGGCGGAGGCCTCGGTCAACATCTATCTCCAATGCTTCTAGGAGTACAAGAAGAAGGCGTGAGGATCTTCGGCATCGCAGGCCTTAAGGACCTCAAGCCAGATGGCGAGGAGCCCGAGGGATCACATGGGGTGTAGAGATTGGCCGACAATGGGCCAGCACCGGCCGATGCTTGAGGACCTTTTCTCTTTGTACTCCTCCTTTATCCATTTCTTATCCTTGTATCGAAGTCTGACTCGAGTCGGCACTTTTGTGAACTTTTTTGACAAGTAATAAAAATCAAATTTTCTTTCAAATGCTAAAGTCTTCGGATCTTTTGAATACTTAGCTTTCGTAGCATGCACTTGTAAGGATCTGTGATGGGGTTGCCTCATTTCCGTCGAGGTCGAAGTACTTATCTGCCCGCGTTAAGCGGGCTCGGAATGGTGGCCCGTTCCAAAGCTGGAGTGAATCCCAGAGTCAGTGTCGAGGCCGGCTCTAGGGTTGGGCTTAGTGTCGATGCCGGTGTCAACCTTAGAAGCTAACCTCAGGATCGGCCTTATATGTGGACTTTGTGGTAGGTCCGTCTTCATGCCGACTCTGGCATCGGTCTTAAGTGCCAACCTGTCATCGGACTTAGGTGCCGACATGTCGTCGATCTTTGGTGCCGACCTGAAGTTGGTCTTTGGTGCCGACCTACCGTCGGTATTTGGTGCTGAGAAGATGATACTCAAACATATCTTCATTAGCCGAAAGATTGAGATGCTCAAATTTATGATCAGTTAGTTGTGTACATTACTAGTAGTACCGACAAAGGTTGTCCAAATTTCAAGTGCAAGGGAGTGGCTTTCCGTTGAGTCCTTCGATCCGGTATGCCCTGCGGTGGAGGGCTTCGGTGATCCGGTAGGGCCCTTCCTAATTTGGTGATAGCTTGCCTCCCTCCATGGGCTTTGAAACCTTGGCTTGTCTGAGGACCAAGTCTTCGGAAAGGAACACCTGGGATGAACTCGGGTGTTGTAATACCTTACTATTCTTTGGTGGTAGATGGCCATCTTGAGTCGCGCACCTCCTCGATGAGGTTGAGGTTGGCCCGTAGCTAACTCGGGTTGTCCTCCTCGTTGTATGATTCCACCCGGGGGCTAGGAATGCCGATCTCTACGGGGATAACAGCTTTCGATCCAAACACAAGGCTGAAGGGAGTCTTTCTAATGGGAGTCTGTGGCATCGTGTGGTATGCCTATAGTACATTTGGGAGCTTCTCTTTCCATCTTCCTTTAAAGTCATCCAGATGCATTTTGAACCTCTGGAGGATGGTCCAGTTTGTAACCTCAGCCGCTCCATTCGTTTGCGGATGACCAACGGAAGTAAACCATTGGCATATGCCCAGCTCAACGTAGAATTCTCTGAAAGGGGCATTGTCGAACTACCGGTCATTATCAGTGATGACGGTGTGGGGCAGCTCAAATCGATAGATGATAGATCTCTAAAAAAAGACCTCATCTTACCCTTAGTGATCTTGGCGAGTGCCTCAGCCTCCACCCACTTGGTGAAGTGGTTGATGGCGACGAGTAGAAACTTTTGCTGACTAGAGACCGGAAGGAATGGTCCCAGGATGTCCATTCCCCAGTGGGTGAAGGGCCAGGTAGACGATAGAGGGCTTAGCTGGGAAGTTGGCCATCGTTGGATGTTTGCATGCCGCTGACAGCTATCACACTTCCAAACCAACTCAGCGGCATCCTCCCGCATGATAAGCCAGTAGTAGCCCTGACGCAGGGCCTTGTACGCTAGTGCTCTACCCTCCAGATGGTTTCCACATATGCCTTCATAAATCTTATGGAGGATGTAGTTGGCATCTGCAGGGCCAACACACTTGAGAAGGGGATGAGAGAAAAACCTTCGGTACAGCTGCCCATCGAGCACCAGAAACTTGAAAGCTCGCCATCTAAACAGCTTGGCCTCTGCAATGTCCTCAGGAAGAGTGCCATCAATGAAGTATCGGATGTACGCCTCCATCCATGTGGACTCTTGATTAATCGGTAGAGCTTCTTTCACTGTATCAATGCTGGGGGTCTCCAGATGCTCCACGTAAGTCCTTTCTAGGGCTTCATCGGCCGAGGTAGCCAAGCGGGACAAGGCGTCGGCTCTAGCATTCTCGCCCCGGAGGATGTAGCTAATACTAAAGTGAGTAAAGAATGAGGTATGTGATTGGACCTTACTCAGGTAGCGGGACATGATGGGGTCTCGGGCTTCATACTCTCCAGCAATTTGTCTGAAAATGATTTAGAAGTTGGTGAAGGCTCTGATGCACTTTACTCTGAGCTCTTTCATGAGCTTTATTTCGGCCAGTAAAGCTTTATACTCGGCTTGATTATTAGTGGCTAAGAAGAGGAACCGAAGGGCATACTCCATCACCATCCCCTCTGAACTCGCGAGGATAAAGCCTACTTCGCTCCCCTGAAAATTCGATGCACCATCCACGTGGAGGATCCAGTCTTCCTTCCCCCTCTCGGATGTAGCATTCGAGGGTGCCACGTAGAGCTCCTTCGGTTGCTCTCCGATCCAGGTGCACTCGATCAGGAAGTTTGCCAAGATTTGAGACTTCATGGCCGATCTCAATCGGAACGACAGGTCGAACTTCCCAAGCTTGACGGCTCACTTCACCAATCGACCAGAGGTGTCAGGACGAGATAAAATTGCCTTGAGCGGTTGGTCCGTGAGCACCACAATTGGATGGGCTTGGAAATAAGGTCTGAGACGTTGAGCAAAGACGATCAATGCAAAGATAATTTTTTTAATTTTAGAATACCTAGTATCTGCATCATGGAGCACTTTGCTTGTGTAATAGACTGGCTTCTGTGTCCTGCTAGCATCAAAGCAAACAAGCATAGAGCTGACCGCCTAGGGGGGACGCCGTGAGGTAAAGGAAGAGTTCTTCTTCCTCCCTTGGCTTGGACAGCAACGGTGGGATCGATAGAAACTCTTTCAATCCTTCAAAGGCTCCCTGGCACTCCTCTGTCTACTCAAAGCCATTAACCTTACGCAAGGCTTTGAAGAAAGGTAGGCATCTCTTGGCGACTTCGATAGGAAGTAGCTCAGGGTTGCCACTCTTCCGATGAGCCATTGTACTTCCTTTTTGCTAGCTAGTGGTCTCATGTCGATAATGGCGCTGATCTTCTCTGGATTAGCTTTGATTCCCCGCTGTATCACCGTAAAGCCCAGGAACTTGCCCATCGTGATCCCGAAGGCACACTTTCGTAGGATCAGCTTCATATGGTAGCGACGAAGGTTGTCGAAGGTTTTCGCCAGGTTAGCAACATGGTTATCGATACGGACACTTTTGATAAGCATGTCATCTATATACACCTTCATATTGCATCTGATTTGATCCTCAAAGACTTTATTCATCAGCCTTTGGTATATGGTCCCTGTATTCTTCAATCCAAAGGGCATTATCTTACAGCAGTAGACACCCTTCTCGATCATGAAGGAAGTGGCCTCCTCGTTCACTGGGTCTATCTTTATCTGGTTGTACCCTAAGAAGACATCCATAAAACTGAGTGTCTCATGGCCAAACGTAGCATCCACCAACTAGTCAATTCTAGGTAGCGAAAAGCTATCCTTGGGGCATGCCTTGTTGAGGTCAGTAAAGTCGACACACTTCCTTCAGCTCCCGTTGGCCTTACGAACCATCACCACGTTGGCCAGCCAGTAAGGGTAATGTGCCTTCCGGATGTGGCCGGTGGCAATTAGCTTACAAACCTCCTTGTCGATGGCCTTCTGCCACTCAAAGGCAAAGCTCCTCTTCTGTTGTTGGATTGGCTAACACCTTGAATCGATGTTGAGCTTATGAGTGATCACCTCCATCGATATGCCTGACATGTTTGATGCTGACCAGGCGAAGATGTCTGAGTTGGCCCATAGGAAGGCAAGGAGTTGGTCTCTTACCTCCATAGGAAGAAGCGCTTCAACTCGGACCGTCTTCGTCGGGTCTATTGGGAATTGTGTCATAAAGCCAATCAACTAACATGTAGATGATTGTGCAAGTTATAAATATATATGAATTATTAATCAGCAAAATTTTTATTTGGCATTTCATCACATTGCATCTTCCTGAAATAAATTCTTTTGTGATGGAGTTCTTAAAACTATAATCGATTCAATAAAGAGAGGATTTATTGAGTGGTTCTTAAAATAGTCGCGACCAAATGATATATAGTTATAGGATAACTATGTATCAAGTATAGGTTGTTATATGTCATATGGGCTGGTTGTCTCTTTACCAAGGAGTGTGGTGACACTAGTATGACATGGAGGTGAGGTGTATGACATTTTACTAAATGTGACCAATTTGCAGAACACTCTTCTACCAAGAAGTGTTCACAAAGGGATATGGATATAAGTATCCCTCTGACCTGAGATCACCATGGTAGCTTGCAAGCAACCTATTGTACTTTGGTGCCGGACTACCTAAATTTTTAATCCAGTGACAGAAGGTTTTTGGGTGCAGTAAAGTACTTATGGAACAGTGAGTGGATCAAGATAGAATTGACCTAGGGGTGCAACTTGGGCTCATGAAACTCGGGTTTCCCTCAACCCTAACCCTAACCCTATTTGTAAAATGTCAACCATAATTCTAACCCTATTTGTAAAACCTCAACCCTAATCCTATTTTTAAAAATTGGGTTTAGGTTGAGTTTCGAGTTAGAATTCGGATTAATGGAAAAAAAAACAAAATGCTTTTTTCAAAGTAAATAAAAACTGAATTATGAATCTCAGATATGGAAAAACAAAATCCCTTGCCAAATGCATAAGCTGGACTCGGGGCTTTAACCTTGTATTAAAAAAAAGTCTTACCTAAAATAAAGAAAAGGAGGAGGTGTCGTAAACAAAGAAGAGGAGGAGATGGAAAGTGAAACGAAATGTGCGGATGGTCCGCCTTTAGGGGGCATTTGGTATCAGGTAATCTATCCAAATTATCGATAATTTAAAAGGGGCCCATCAGATAACTATGTTTGATACGTGATTTGTATGAGAATCTATCTTGCAGTGGTAATCTGGATTACCACATGAGAGGTAATTCAGATTACCTCAGGGGAAGGTGGCTATCCATATTACCGGATATATTATAATCTAATAAATTTTTCTTTTAACAAAATTGCCCTTGCCTCTTTGTAAAAATAAAATTATCCCTTTATTCAAACAAAATCAATTCCTTCTTTTTCTCTTTTTTCTCATGTCTCACTGTCGTTATCTTTTTTCTCATATCTCCAAACAAAAATAAACTGTGATATTATTCATCCAAAGAAAAGAAAAATATCGAACAAAAAAAATTAAAACAAAAACTGTTGACCCAATTATTGATTTTGATGATTAACAAAAGCCATGAGTATATTTCTTATGTTTCTAATAAATTTGATAAGTGTTTCAGGAATCAAGATTGGTTATTCATCAATATGTTACTTAGAAAATCAGTTTCAAGTTGAATTTAAATGGAATTTATGTAAGTTTAGAACTTGGAGCCGACACCCTAAATTCTCGGAGCCGACACCAGAGAGTATCAGAACAGTGTTGATTTTCGGCACGCTTCGGAGCTGACACCTAAATTTCTGAAGCCGACACATGATAATTTAGAGTTGACACCTGCATAGTGTGGAGCCGACTCCAGACCAGTTACAGAGAGTGATATTTTCGGACACTGACAGAGCCGACACCTTCAGAAAGTTGGAGCCGACTCTAGATCTCGCCGAGCCGATACTTCAAAATCTTGGAGTCGACACCTTAACGGACCGTTTATTACTATTTTTAGGATCCCGATTTGGAGCCGACACCTGAAGACCTGGAGCTGACACCTCCACGTCAGAAATAAAATTTCAAGTTTTCAACGGATATATTTTTCTTACCTAATCCCTAACGGATATATTTTCTTTTGGTAAGGTACGTCCAAGGACAACTCCAACGACTTTTTATCACCTACTCATAGATTGAAACGCCTATAAAATAGGATTGAATCATTTGAAAAAAGAAGAACGGAAAAACAGTGAAACAAAAAGAAAAAAAGGAAAAATCAAAAATCCCTCTTCAAGAAATTTTTTGAGCCAAAGCCTATTTACTATTGAGAGTTAGAAGAGGAATCCAAAAGAGCCAAAAGAGCTATTTCAAAGGATTTCCCTAGTTTTGAATAAGAAGGAGAAAAGCCCTAAATCTTCAACCGTTTCTTCACCAAAATCTCTTCAAGTGCTCTAATTCCATTCAACTCAAAAGAGAAGGAGAAGAGAAGAAAAGAAGAAAAGCTCAAGCCCTACATTGCTTCAGAAATTAGGCTTTTTTATTTCCATTTACTTACATTATTTATTTGCTCAATTAAGGAGCTGTTATTGTTGTAAACTCTTAATTGATTTGTTGTTTGTCTAATTCAATCAGGGGATTGAATTAGTTGAGGTTGTTAACCTCAGGGTAAGCTAAGTGCAGCTTATGTTGGGTTTCGTGCTGGTGAGCTCGAAAAAATAGCTGGGTTCGTTGTGATCCCGGGAAAATAATAAGTTTGAGTTGTGAGCTTACAAAACAACTTGACTGTAATCAAGTGGATTATAGTGTGGACCTAAGTGCTGCTTGGGAATGGACGTAGGTGTTGGATACACCGAACCACTATAAAATCCTTGTGTTTGTTGTGCTTTGTCTCTCTCTCTATCTCATTTATTTGTGCTTAGCATTTATCTATACATTGCACTCAAGCACTTTCATATCAAAGCACATAGTTTTAAAGTGTTAAAATTTTAAAGAACCCAATTCACCCCCCCTCTTGGGTTGCCATCTGGGCCAAAAATTGGTATCAGAGCTTGTACTCATTTCGGCTTGATTACACAATCAAGAGTCAAAGATCCAAATGGCAGCTCAAGTTGGATCATCCTTTTTAGAAGGTCAATCCACTAATAGGCCACCCTTGTTCAGTGGCACCAACTATTCATATTGGAAAGCAAGAATGATGATATTCATTCAAGCTTTAGATTATGAATTGTGGAGTGTCATAATTAATGGACCTAGCACACCCACACACATAGTTGATGGTTCTATTGTTCCTAAGCCCGAAAGGGATTGGAATGATAATGATAGGAAAATGGCTCAGCTTAATGCTAAAGCCATGAATGTTTCGTATTATTCCTTAGATGAAAACAAATTTAATCGTATTTCTACATGTAATTCCGCAAAAAAAATATGGGATAGGTTAGAGGTTACCCATGAGTGTACAAATCAAGTTAAAGAATCTAAAATTAATATTCTTGTTCATAAATATTCTTGTTTAGCATAGAACAAACTGAATCTATAACCTACATGTATACTATATTTACTGATATTGTAAATGGTTTAAAGAGTCTTGGCAAGACCTATACTAACTCTGAGTTAGTTCATAAAATTCTTAGGTCTCTTCCAAGATCATGGGAAGCAAAGGTGACTGCAATCCAAGAAGCCAAGGACCTCGATACCTTACCTTTGGAAGAGCTACTTGGATCATTGATGACCCATGCATGAGCTGACAATGAAGCAGCATATAGAGGAAGACGTCAAGAAAAGAGAACTATTGCTCTTAAGGCTGCAGAAATTGAGAAAAGCAGCAGTGAGGATGAAGATGATGATGATGAGACAACTCTCCTTGCTAGAAAGTTTAAGAAATTCATGCAAAAAAGGAGACCCTTTCACAAAAAGAAATCTGGAATTAAGATGGAAGGTGAAAGGGAAAAAGAGAAGGACAAAAAAAAGAACCCTTGACTTGCTATGAAAGTAAGAAGCCGGGATATTTTCGATATGAATGTCCTCAATTGAAAAAGGGGTACAAAAAGAAGAAGAAGGCATATGTTGCAACATGGAGTGATAGTGAAGAATTCTCTTCCAAGGAGGAACAAAAGGAAGTTGCAAACATTTGCTTCATGACAAAAGAAGATGATGAAGTAAGTTCTGAAACTCATGACTTTACATTTGAAGAATTATTTGATGCATTTAATGAATTAGTTGCTGATTTCAAAGTTTTGAAAAAGAGGAATAAATCTTTAAAAACTGAAAATGTAAACCTTCTTAAAGAGAAAAATGAATTAGCTCTTGAAATTAAAGTCTTGAAATCTGAAAAAGAAGATATTATAAAAGAAAATGAATTGGTTTCAAATGAGAACCTTAATCTAAAGAAAGAGGTTGATAAATATAAGGATATAGTTGATAGATTTACTTTAAGTTCTTCAAAATTAAACATGATTTTGGATAGTCAAAAAACTATTTTTGACAAGGCAGGATTAGGATATAATCCTCTTAGGAAACAAAAATCTTTGAAAAATATTTTTGTACGAGCTGGTCAATCTCCTAATATTACTTGTTTCAAATGTGGTTTAAAATGACATAAATCATATGAATGTAATATTAAGAAAACTAACAAGAACTCAATGATTATAGGAAAGAAAATATGGGTTCCGAAAGGAACAATCTTTATTGCTACTAACCATGAAGGACCCAAGAAAGCTTGGGTACCTAAACAAAAAGTTTGATTGTCTTGTAGGAGTGTCTTGCGGTGAAAAGATCAAAACAAAAGCGGTATCTTGATAGTGGCTACTCAAGGCACATGACGGGTGACAAGGAGCAATTCATCACCCTTGAAAATAAAAGAGAAGGAGTTGTTATATTTGGAGACAATGGTAAAGGTCAAATTATGGGCCTTGGTAAAATTCAAATAACTCCATCCACTTTTATTAAGAATATTTTATATGTTGATGGTTTAAAGCATAATTTAATTAGTATTAGCCAATTGTGTGATAAATATTTCAAAGTTTCATTTGAAGCTTCTATTTGCACCATTTCTAATCCCACTGACAATAGCATTATATTTGTTGAAAATAGAAATGACAATGTATACTTAATAGATTTAGACAATTTGTCTACTAGTAATCATTTCTTAATTGCTGATAATGCTAAAGTTAATGAGATCGGATGGTTGTGGCATCGTAGATTAGGTCACACAAGCACACACTTAATTTCAAAATTAATTAGAATGGATTTATTCAAAGGACTTCCAAATTTAGATTTTGAAAATAATAGAATTTGTGATGCATGTCAGTTTAGAAAACAAACTAGAAACTCTTTCAAATCTAAAAATATTATTTTCACTTCTAGGCCACTAGAGCTACTTCACATGGATCTTTTTGGACTTACGAGAACCACTAGTTTAGGAGGAAAGAAATATAGTCTTGTGATAGTAGATGATTATTCTAGATTTACTTGGGTATTGTTTTTAGCTCATAAGGATGAGACTTTCCTTATATTCATAAAATTCTTCAAGAAAGTCACTAATAAGAAAAACAACACCATAGTGTCTCTTAGAAGTGATTATGGAACAGAATTTGAAAATTATTTATTTAAAAATTTCTGCATTGAACATGGCATTCATCATAATTTTTTTACACCTAGAACACCACAATAAAATGGAGTCGTAAAAAGAAAAAATAGAAAATTAGAAGATATGGCTCGTACCATGCTATGTGAAAGCCAACTCCCAAAGTACTTCTGGGCGGAAGCTATAAATACAGCATGTTACATCCTTAACAAAGCTTTAATTAGGCCAATCCTTAAGAAAACTCCTTATGAACTATGGCATGATAGGAAACCTAATATTAGTTATTTTCATGCATTTGGTTGTAGATGTTTCATTCATAATAATGGTAAGGACAACTTAGAAAAATTTGATGAAAAATCTAATGAAGGTATATTTTAGGATATTCAACAACTAGTAAAGCCTATAGAGTTTTTAACAAGAGGAACTTAATTGTAGAAGAATCTATTCATGTAGTTTTTGATGAGTCTTTGCATCAAGTTCAGAAAAGATTGATGATGAGGAAGATACAAATTTGTTAGAGAGAAATATTAAAAAATTAAATATAGATGTATCTTCGAATCATGAACAAGAAGCTAAGGATGATGATTCACCTAGAGTTGATGTTATTGATACTAATCATGATGAGGTAGGTCTTCCTAGAGATTGGAGATATGTCTATGGACATCCAAAGGAATTGATTATAGATGATCCATCTCAAGGTATAAGAACTAGATCATTTATGAGAAATATCAATAATCATCTTGCATTTGTATCTCAAATTGAACCTAAAACTATTGAAGAAGCTAAAAACGATAGTAATTGGATATTAGATATACAAGAAGAATTAAATCAATTTACTAAAAATAATGTATGGTCCTTAGTTGATAGACCTAAAGATCACTCAGTTATAGGATCTAAATGGGTATTTAGAAATAAATTAGATGAAAATGGCATAGTAATTAGAAATAAAGCTAGATTAGTTGCAAAAGAATATAATCAAGAAGAAGGAATTGATTTTGATGAAACCTTTGCACCTGTATCTAGATTAGAAGCAATTAGACTATTACTTGCATTTGCATATCATATGAATATCAATTTATTTCAAATGGATGTTAAAAGTGCATTTTTATGATTTTATAAATAAGAAAGTTTATGTAGAACAACCCCTAGGTTTTGAAGATCATGAATTTCTAAATTACGTTTTTAAAATACACAAAGCACTTTATGGTTTAAAGTAAGCAAATTTCTAATTGGAAATGATTTTTCTAGAGGAAATATTGATAAAATCTTATTTTTGAAAAGAAAAGATAAAGATTTATTGGTAGTACAAATCTATGTAGATGATATTGTATTTGGTGCCACTAACAATCTTTTGTGTTAAGAATTTGCTAAGTTAATGCAGGGTGAATTCGAGATGAGCATGATGGGAGAACTCAACTTCTTTCTAGGACTACAAATCAAACAAGAAAGAGAGGGAATTTTCATCAACCAAACAAAGTACACAAAGGAAATTCTTAAAAAGTTTGGAATGGAATCAATCAAATCTCTCGAAACACCAATGAGTCTTTCATGCAAATTAGATAAAGATGAAGATGGTAAGCCTGTTGATCAAAAGCATTATAGAGATATAATCAGATCTCTACTTTACTTAACTGCAAGTATACCTGATATCATGTTTGTTGTTTGCTTATGTGCTGATATCAATCCGAACCTAAAGAATCTCATTTAATTGTTGTAAAAAGAATACTAAGATATCTAAGTGGAACTAAAAATGTAGGATTGTGGCATTCTAGAGACTCAACACTGAATTTAATTGCATATTCTGATTCTGACTATGCTAAATGTAAACTAGATAAAAAAGTACAAGTGGTGCATGTCAATTTTTAGGAAGTAACTTAATCTCATGGTTTAGCAAAAAGAAAAATTCGGTTGCATTATCTACTGCTGAAGCAGAATATGTTGCAGCTGAAAGTTGCTATGCTCAAATCCTTTGGATTAAGCGACAACTTGAAGATTATGGCATAACACTCGATAAAACTCCTATTAGATGTGATAATACTAGTGCAATTAATTTAACTAAAATCCTATACAACATTCAAGAACTAAACATATTGAAATTAGATATCATTTTATTAGAGAACATGTAACTAATGGTGACATTTGTCTTGATTATGTTTGTACTGATGAACAATTAGCTGACATATTTACAAAACCCCTTAGTGAAGAAAGATTTTGCTATCTTAGAGGTGAATTAGGAATTTATAATCCTTTAGAATAGTCTAAACTTCCAAGGATCAATTATCTAGATTTCAATCACTTTTCTTAAAAATTTTCTCATGATTCTAAGGAAAACTTATCTAGAAACATGAATCCCTTGATCTATTCAAATTTTGATAACCTTTTTGACAAGTTTCGGATCATTTGAAACTTTCAATTTTTCACTGAAACTTTCTTGGAGTTGACACCACAGTTGGTGGAGTTGACACATGTTTGTGTTGCTCTATCTATATTTCTGGGAGCCGACACCTGCTTTGTGGAGCCGACTCCATTTCGAGCGATGACTGTTTTAGCGAGTTGGAGTCGACACCTCGCTTTGTGGGAGTCGACACCTGGTGGACCCAATTTGACTATTTTAGGGCAGAGTCGACACATCTCGTTTTCTAAAATCCTCAAATCATCTCCAAATCCTTCCCCACTTCACTCAAACCTCCGAATCCTTCAAATCTACCATCCCCTTGTTTCCAATGGCACCAAAGTGTCGTGGATCATCCTTTGGAGCGCCCATTACAACCGGGAGAAGGACTGCGAGGCGTCCGGCTCGCCAACCGTTGCCCAATTCGTCCTCAACCTCCTCTTCCTCAACCCAAGTGTGAATCCCTCTACTTTATCCCCTCAAGCTGATTTATTAGCAGGAAAGATCATTACAACTGGTAGGAAAGTAGATTTCGACGTTTTGACTCAGAGGGTTTTTCATTAGGAAGTCAATTAAAGGAAATGGGTTGGGAATGTATTTGCTTATTGGATATCCCAACCTACCCTAGTCTAGTAAAGGAATTTTATAACAATTTGTCTAGAGGAGATGGTGGGCTTGTTAGCTTAGTAAGAGATACTAGAATTCATTTGACAGCCAAAATTTTAGGAAATTTATTGGAAATCCCTGCTATTGGTTTGATAGCGAGTGCACACAGTGAGAGAGGTGTAGCACTTTCTAAATTACTTGGCAGAGAGATGATTGTTTTTGAGGAAGTGAGTGCTAATCAGCTACCCCTAGAGCTTAGATTGCTTCATAACATTTATAGCCAGATCTTATTTCCTAAAACTGGACGTTTTGAGTATGTCTCAGAGCGAGACATTGTAGTTATGGACAGTGTGATCACGGGGCAGCCTCTTAATCTACCAGGAATAATTATTGGATATGTGGCAGAGGCGGGCAGCAGGAAGAGAGCTACACTTT
This sequence comes from Calamus simplicifolius, assembly GCA_900491605.1. NCBI lineage: Eukaryota > Viridiplantae > Streptophyta > Magnoliopsida > Arecales > Arecaceae > Calamus > Calamus simplicifolius. The sequence continues at coordinate 531,128 of UESW01004770.1, read as the reverse complement.
CTTATGGCATGGTTTTGACAAGAGTATTTTGAAGCCAAGGAGTTAGCATTCTAGAAAATGAGCCCCTGAAGAGACTTTGGCACACTGACTATTACAGTTCTGCTACTTTGCACCGGATGGGTTTTAAGAAAGTAAATGGTATTTGGTTAACGAAAGGACAGGATAAGTTGAGAGCTACTGAAGTTGACTCTGTGGTCCATGGACCTTCCGAGGTAGGACCATCAGATAGGCATCACTCATCTGCACCGAGTTGTTCAGTACCCCCGGAGGCACCCCCGGCGACTCCAGCACCTGCACCTACAGTTGTACCTGATTCTGCACCCTCTTCTTACAGTTCTTCTAGTTTTTTTGATGTTCAGTTAGAGCAGCTTAAAAATCTTTTGGCTAGCCATGAAGATAGGATAAAAGCTGAGCTTAAAGCTAATTTTTTGAATATAAAGGAGATCCTCTACTCTATAGAAGACAAGGTTACAAGATTTGATTCATCTATTGAAACTTCTTCAGAGGCTTTGAAGTTGGACTTAAAGCTTATTTTTGAAAAGATCAAAGATATAGGAGGAGACTCATATATTTATTCAAATGCAATGCGGAGCTTCAAGACAAAATTGTTACTGCATCTGCTTTCATTGATGACAGACTAAAAGACTTCATGAATGTTCAAAAGGAAGGAATGAGAAAGATTTTAGAAGAATTGCAAAGACTTCTTAGATTTGGTCTTTAGAATTTTAGTTTGCTTTCGATGTAATTAGAAGTTGATACTTAGTTTTGATATTTTGATGTAATTAGAAGTTGATGTTTTGATGTTTTGATGTTTTAATTAAAGTAACATTTTGTTGTAGTTCAATTATCATGTAATGTTTTGATACTTTTAATGAATATTTACTATCTTTGAATCTTGATATTGAGTGACTTGAATTGAATTTTGATTCACTTAATGTTTAATGCATTGATTTTAATTTCTTAACCTTTTTGTTGATTACAAAAAAGGGGAGAAGTAAATGATAGTTGTATATGCATAAAAGGGAGAGAAGATATAATTACATTGAATGAATTTCATTGAATGAATTGGTATCAAGCATTGAATGAGCTTGATTGTAGCTTAATTGTATGAATTTTAATGATAAAATGAAAAGATGTTAATTTAAGTATCATAGGGGGAGCTACCTCATTCAGGGGGAGCTTAACTATGAGAACTCTTCTCTGTTTTGAAACTTTTACTAATTAATCATGCATATACTCAATGTTTTTGTCATCATCAAAAAGGGAAGATTGTTGACCCAATTATTGATTTTAATGATTAACAAAAGCCATGAGTATATTTCTTATGTTTCTAATAAATTTGATAAGTGTTTCAGGAATTAAGATTGGTTATTCATCAATATGTTACTTAGAAAATCAGTTTCAAGTTGAATTTAAATGGAATTTATGTAAGTTCAGAACTTGGAGCCGACACCCTAAATCCTTGGAGCCGACTCCAGAGAGTATCAAAACAGTGTTGATTTTCGGCACGCTTCAGAGCCAACACCTAAATTTCTGGAGCTGACACATGATAATTTGGAGTCGACACCTGCAGAGTGTAGAGCCGATTCCAGACTAGTTATAGAGAGTGATATTTTCGGACACTGACGGAGCCGACACCTTCAGAAAGTTGGAGCCGACTCCAGATCTTGCCAAGCCGACACTTCAAAATCTTGGAGCCTACACCTTGACGGACCATTTATTACTATTTTTAGGATCCCGATTTGGAGCCGACACCTGAAGACCTGGAGCCAACACCTCCACGTCAGAAATGAAATTTCAAGTTTTTAACGGATATATTTTTCTTACCTAATCCCTAACGAATATATTTCTTTTGGTAAGGTACATCCAATGACAACTCCAACGGCTATTTTTCACCTACTCATGAGGACTTCCCTTCTATTCGGGATCAGCTCTTACATTTCTTTCAGGCCAGATGGTCGGAGTCCTCTGGCCTTGGCTCTCCGGTCACCCAGGTCCCTGCTTCCAGGAAGGTTTCTTCCCTGGAGAATGAAATGCTTACTAGACCTATCACTGCTGATGAGATTCGTCTGGCTCTGTGGGAGCTCGGGCAGGATAAGGCCCCGGGTCCGGATGGCTTTCCGGCTTTCTTCTATCGTCATAATTAGGACATTGTTGGGTAGGAGGTGAATTAGGCTATCCTTCAAGTATTTCTAGCCAAGGCCATCCCAGTGGAATGGAATCGTACTCTTATTACCTTGGTGCCCAAACGTAATGATGCTTCTCTCCCAGCATTTTAGGCCTATCAGTCTCTGCATAACTTTATATAAGGTTTGTGCTCGTCTGCTTGCTGATCGCCTACGCTTGGTGATGCCTCGGATTATAGCAGTGGAGTAGGGGGCGTTTATCAGAGGGCGCAGTATTACGAACAATGTCCTCATTGCTCAAGAGTTTATGTATGATCTTCAGAGAGCTCCGGCCAGGCAGTCCCTTATGGCTGTTAAGCTGGATATGGAGAGGGCCTATGACAGACTTAGTTGGACTTTCCTCTACCACTCCTTGTAGGAGTTTGGTTTTGATGATTAGTTTATTGATTGGATTATGGCTTGCATTCAGAGGTCTTCTTTCTCGTTGATTATTAATGGTAGTCTGACTGAATTTTTTCACTCTTCAGTAGATCTGCATCAGGGAAGCCCTTTATCCCCTTTGCTGTTTATTTTGGCGCGGATGATCTTCTCGTGCCCTCTACTAGGCTCAGATTGATCGTACTATTGTACCTTTTACGACCTATCCTACAGGTCCTGAGATCTCTCATCTATTCTTTGCTGATGATTATATTTTATTGGGGAGAGCTACTTCAGCCAATGCTTCTTCCTTTACTGACATCATCCAGCGCTATTGTCAGGCCTCGGGTCAGAAGGTCAATGCATCTAAGTCTTCTATCTGCTTCAGTCCGAAGAATGCTAGAGCAACCAGGGAAGCTATTGTTCATAGGCTGGGCATTTTATCTCAGACTGACCGCTTTCAGTACTTGGGGGTTCCTATGATAGGCAGATATCCCCGCTATGCTGACTATGCTGATCTTGAGTTGAGGGTCTGTCAGTGAATTGAGGGGTGGCAGGTTACGGATTTATCTATGATGGTAAGGGTAACTATTATTCGAGCAGTTCTTTCTTCACTTCCTATGTATCTTCTTTCCAATGCTGCCATCCCGATCACCTGTCTCATGAGAATTGAGAGATGCTTTAGGGATTTCCTTTGGGCCTCTATGCAGGATGGGTATGGTATTCACCTTATGTCTTGGGAGAGGATTTGTATGCCGATCCAGGAGGGTGGTATGGGGATTCAGTCTTTGACTGTCAGAAGGGAGGCCCTGTTGGCCAAGCATGCCTCGCGGTTCATTCTGGAGCCGCAGAGCCTATGGAGCTCTTTTATGAGAGCGAAATATGGTGATTGGACTTCCTCCTCGCATATGCAGTCTTCTCCTTGGCATTCTCCCTTCTGGAAGGAGGTTTGTCGTCATGGTAGATCCATTATGGAAAATACTACGTAGATGATTGGTGATGGCTCTTCCATTGAGGTTATTCAGGATACATGGATCTCTAACATTCCTCTATCTCGATGTTCCTCCTTCGTTAGTATTGATGTCCCTACTAGTATGAGAGTGAAGGAGTTGATCTCTTCTGATCCTTCCTCTTGGCATGGCCCCTAGGTGTCCCGTTTTTTCGGAGAGGAGCTTGCTCGTCGGATTCTGGCTATTCCGATTACCTCGGGTATTACTTCGGATTGTAGGTTGTGGCGTAGATCCTGTCTTCCTAGGGCCCCTGCGAAGGATCTTGTGAAGATGTTCAGCCCTCAGCCTCAGGGGCAGGTGGATGCAGTGTGGATCTGGAAGCTTCCAATCCTACCCAGGGTTCAGCTCTTCATTTTGAAGCTTTTGTGGGAATGTCTCCCAACTTGTGCTATGCTTGTGAGGAGGGGCCTGCCTATCCAGTCTATATGTCCGCTATGTGGTTTAGAGGATGCATCTACTGCGCATGCCATCTTTTCTTGTCCTAGAGTGGGTCGGATCTGGCAGTCAATGGGCTATCATTGTAGATTGGATCAAACGACTTCTTAGTGTTCCCTCTTCTTAGTTGACCTCCGGAAGGCTTCCCAGTACAAGTGTGATCTTTGGGCTTCTACGGCATATCAGATATGGTTATCTAGGAACCAGACTATTTTTTCAGATAGGGGTATATCATTACAAAGGATTATATGGAAAATTAGATCCCTGGCGTTGGATTGTGCCCGTGACTTCCATTTAGGTGGTCTTGACTCCTCTGGCCTCTGGGGTTCCCCTGCTGCTTCAGCAGCGAACTGGCATATGGTTTTTATATCTTGGGAACCCCCTCCTCTAGAGTTTGTCAAAATCAATTTTGATGGTAGTGTTCGTGGCAGATTAGCGGGATCTGCTTTTGTCATCCGCGGGCCGGAGGGTGATCTATTGGCGACTGGAGGGTTTGGTAGTCTGGACTCCTCTGTCCCAATGACTGAGCTCTATGCTGCCTGGGATGGCATTTCCTGTGCTGTTCGATCTCTTCATGCTCAAAACCTCATTATTGAGGGTGACTCTATGATTGTAATTCGGTGGCTGCGGAGGGAACATGGCTCTCGTGCTCCTGCTATACCGCTTTTAGATGATATATGGAATATGCTGAGCGAGGCCCAAGGTGTTCAAATTCGCCATTCTTATCGGGAAGCTAATTTGGCGGCCGATTGGGTGGCTTCATCTGTTGCTCACCACTCTGGTTTTTAGAGGAGGCAGGGAGATCACTGTCCTTTTATTCTTCAGCAAATATTATATTCTGATACTCAAGGACTGACTCGTACACGAGTTGTATGATCGTCCGGATGTACCAAAAAAAATAAGGAGTTGTTATTGTTGTAAACTCTTAATTAATTTGTTGTTTGTCTAATTCAATCAGGGGATTGAATTAGTTGAGGTTGTTAACCTCAGGATAAGCTAAGTACAGTTTACATTGGGTTTCGTGTTGGTGAGCCCAGAAAAACCAGCTGGGTTCGTTGTGACCCCGGAAAAATAACAAGTTTAAGTTGTGAGCTTGTAAAATAACTCGACCGTAATCAAGTGGATTATAGTGTGGACCCAAGTGCTGCTTGGGAGTGGACGTAGGTGTTTGATACACCGAACCACTATAAAATCCTTGTGTTTGCCATGCTTTGTCTCTCTCTATCTCATTTATTTGTGCTTAGCATTTATCTATACACTGCACTCAAGCACTTTCATATCAAAGCACATAGTTTTAAAGTGTTAAATTTTTCAAGAACCCAATTCACCCCCTCCTCTTGGGTTGCCATCTAGGCCAACAAAAATAAAAAAAAGTTATAAAAAAAGTCTAATTAAAAATATAAAAAATTTAAAAATATAAAAAAATTAATTACTATTTTTAAATTAATAAGAAAATTAAATTAAATTAAAAAATTAAAATTAATTTATAAATAAAAAATTAATTTATAAATAAAAAATTAACTAAAAATTAAATTAATTAAAAAATTAAATTAAATTAAATTTTTAATTAATTTTATAAATTATTAAAAAAATAAAATTAATTAAAAATAAAAAAAATTAATTTTTAATCAAAAGATAAAATTAANTATAAGATATCCATCATATCTTATCACTTGGGGTTGGGGTCCATGAGATATCTACCTCTATCAGAAATGACGTTACTGGATTCCTTAATCTCAGACGCAACCTACATTCATTTTTAAGATTCAACAACATAAATGATAGTTAAGTATAAACAAATCATGATCTCCTAGAAGATGCCAAGCACATAGTCATATACCTTTTCATGCAACCAATTTATGAATGTTCGATTATGCTCATCCTAAAGCCACTTTTGTCTTCTTGTTTTATTTCGATTAGCTGCCTTCAATTCTTCCATGTGTTGCCTGAATGTTAGAACTTATTTAGTTATAACCACATATTTTAAAAATAAAAACATTAATGAGACTCAAATAACATGTGATGGGTCTGACTTACTCTACATAGGCTGCAACTTTTATTGTATTTTCCAACTCATAAAGATGTGCTTGCTCTAATTCTTTCACATCGACTGTAAATACATGAGAACCAGAAAGTGGTTTTTCAATACTGTGTTGACCATCACACTCATTTCTCATTGATGGGATTCCAACAGCTTTCATATTTGACAAGTACTTCGAACAATATTCTACAGCTTCTTCAGCAATATAATATTCTGCAATGCAACCTTCTGGCCTATTGCGATTGCGTACATATCCTTTTAAGATCTTCATGAATCTTTCAAAAGGATACATCCATCTTAAATAGACTGGTTTGCATAACTAGACTTCGCGTACAAGGTGTACTGTTAAATGAACCATTATGTCAAAAAATGAAGGAGGATAATTCTTTTCCATCAGACATAAAGTCTTTACAAGTTCTTGTAGCAAAATGAGATTGCAAGTATTCACAACTTTGTTGCAAAGTGCATTGAAGAACAAACTTAGTCTAGTTATTATGGATCTCATGTTCCTATTCAACAATCCTCAAATATGCATCATAAATTTCAACACCGACATCCCATAGCATTTTTAAATCATTAATCAATGGTTGCAAGAAGATGTCAATATTATTTCCCTCTGGGTACCTACAACATCAATTTCCACCATCAAATCTCTAAAATTAAAATGATAAAGTATTCCCTAATTGCTATCCAAATCTATTCATGTGCCCAACTTTGGGCTTGAATATCTTCCTGAATAAAAATACCCCCAGAAACTAGGATCAACTCTAATCCGGGCTCTATATTCCTTTTTCTGACCATGGCCCATTACAGGGCTCAAAAACTCGGCCCAACTAGGCTCACAAACCGGCCTAACCAGGCCCAAAAAGCCCAAACAGAGCTCCCCTATTTCCCTCTCTCCTGCTTCACCCGAAACAGGGGAGAGCCATGCCGGCGGCCAGGGCCACCGCCGGCAATTGCTGGGCAGACCGGCCATCGGTGACCGATCCAGGGCCAGTCGTCGACGTGGGCCTCCCCCGCTCTCTCCCTCTTCTCTCTCTCTCTCTCTTTCCTCTCATTTTCCTTACGTGGCTCCTCACTGAGCCGGTGGCACGGTCGGCCATCACCGGCCGGCCAAACCCTCACCGGACACTCTTCCGGCACCGGTCGGGGTCTCCGATCAACCCTCAGGCCCGGCGAGGCGGCGAGCACGCTGCCTGCCCTGAACCAACGAGGGAGCCGGTTTGGCTCCTGCACAGGAGAGGGTCGTGGCCCTCTCCTCCGCTCTTCGCTTGCCTTCGCCGCTCAGTTCTAGTGTCCTCCACCGGACGTCGCTCCATGTCCGGTGGGGCTGTCGGCCATGGCTCAGGCCCGGTGGACATGCCGCCGGGCCTGAGCCAAACCCCACACGTTACTCCTCTTGCCCTCTCTCTCATCGTTAGATTAAAAAAAAATTTACCTACATTTGAATCTCAGCCTGGTGAAGAACAAAACCCTAATCTTGCCTGGTGATGATGGAGTCCTTATAAACAAAATCCTAATCGATGATGGTGGAGTCTCCTCAACCTTAATCTCGCATGGTGGGCGGTGGAGTCTCCACAAACGAAACCCTAGAACAAAATTGCGGATGGAAGAAAGAAATTTGATTTTGAGTATCGCGAGGGTTTCGTTTAGGAAAAGGGGCGAAGTGAATTAGGAGGATGGAAATTATATTAGACTACATCTTAATTAAAAATATATTAGACTATGTCTTAATTAAAAATGTAATCTTTTATATTATAAAATATTGAAAACGTAGTCTTTTTATATTATCAGATAATATAAGACTACGTCTTAATTAAAAATATAATCTTTTATATTATAAGATATTAAAAAATAATTTTATATTATCTGATAATATAAGACTACGTCTTAATTAAAAATGTAGTCTAAAATTTATTATCAGATAATATAAGACTACGTCTTATTTAAAAACGTAGTCTTCTTATATTATCATATAATATAAGACTACGTCTTAATTAAAAACATAATCTTTTTATATATAAGACTACGTCTTATTTAAAAACATAGTCTTTTTATATTTTAGATAATTTAAGACTACGTTTTAAATAAAAGATGTAGTCTTTTAATTTGTGAAAATATAAGACTACATTTTTACAAAAAAAAACGTAGTCTTTTTCCTAAAACCTACTGTAGTCTATTTAACTTTTTGTAGTAGTGATGGCACTAAGCGAGTTAGATATAGTTCACATGGACACACAAGAAATGCAGGCAAGGGATTTGAATGCTAAGGTCAAAATAAAATCTATTCAAATCATTCATGTCTGAATTATCTAGATGATGATATGCGCACAAATTTGTGTCTATCAAGTTTAAATTTAGAAAGTTAACGGTGGCAATAATTTATTTGCAAAATTTTTCTTATTAGATTATGCCAAGGGTCAATGTATCAGGAGTTTTTTCAACTTATAACACATGAAAAAACCTTATTATAACAAATTTGACTATTGAAAGGACTCATTCTCAATGTAAAACTTCATTGCTAAAAAAATAGTTTGCAACATAAAACACTATACCGATGTGTTGAACCTTGTACCAACTTGTGATATTGACCTTAATTCTTGTTCAAATGATACAAGAATTAGGCCTGCTATATCTCCTAAATTATTACATTTTATTACCAACAACAATAATTACTTTAAATAAATACATCAACTTACTGGTTTTCATTGTAAAATAGAAGTTGTGTTCATATAAGTCATCCCAAAATAAGCGGTGATTGCTCATGGATGTATGTATTGGGAATTATATCCTAAAGCCAATCAACTAACATATAGATGATTGTGCAAGTTATAAATATATGTTTATTAGTAATCAATAAAATGTTTATTTGATGGTTCATCAAATTGCATCTTTCTGAAATAAATTCTTTTGTGATGAAGTTCTTAGAATCATAATCGATTCAATAAAGAGAGGGTTTATTGAGTGGTTCTTAAAATAGTCACGACCAAATGATATGTAGTTATAGGACAACTATATATCAAGTATAGATCGTTGTATATCATATGGGTTGGTTGTCCTTTTTACCAAGGAGTGTGGTGACACTAGTATGACATAAAGGTGAGGTGTATGACATCTCATTGAACATGACCAATCTGTGGAACACTCTTATGCTAAAAGGTGTTCGCAAAGGGATATGGGTATAAATGTCCCTCTGACCTGAGATCACCATGGTAGCTTACAAGCAACCTAATGTACTTTGGTGCCAAACTATCTGGATTTTTAATCCAGTGATAGAAGGTTTTTAGGTGCAGCAAAGTACTTGTGGAGCAGTGAGTGGATCAAGATGGGATTGACCCCTCCAAATAGTTTGGAGTGAATATCTTACTGTGTTTCAATTTAATAAAACCTTGGCCATGGTAGTCCTTATGAAAAGTCATAGGACTTGTAAAGTTGAGATACTTTATGGATGAGCTGATTAAGGGTTGGCAGTTAAACCCTAAGTCATCTTGAGCATTGAGGGTCAAAGGGATGAATTATATGGTAACCATATAACAGAGGTTCTTGATTGTTGCTTTGTAATCTTCGACCTATCCGAACGTTGGGTGTAATTGCTAGATGGCAACTTCGATTGGTACTGAAAGTGTTTCAGTGCTACTGGCTTAGTGTTCGAACCTATGGGGTCACACACCATAGGAGTTTCTACCTGAGTTGATGACTGAGAAACTAAATGTTAGTAATTAATTAGAGGATTAAATTGGCAATACGATTGCTGGCTAGCTCAATTTGATTGAGCTATGAAAATCTGGTCAAATCAAATGGGATTTGATTTGGGCTCAAATTAGGTAAGCCTAATGCTAACACCCTTACCCGTTTAAGTTCAAATTATGAATTTGAATTTCAAATAATTTTTAATTCAAGTTTAAATTTGAATTAAATTTGAATTTGAATTTAAATTTAAATTTAAATGTTAATGACCTCTCCCTAATTACCCCTCATTCCTTATCTTCCTCTCCTTTTTCTCTATGATTTCTGATGGTTTCCATTTTTATGGGGACTTGTGATTGGCGTTAAAAGGAGTGGTTTTTGGTTGAAAAAAGAGAAAGGATTTTTTCCTTATCTTCCATCCCCTTTTTTCCTCCATGATTCTCTCCATAGTTTCTATTCTATGGACCGGTGATTGACATTAAAAAAGGGGCATTTTTGCCTAGAAATATTAAAAAGGAAAAGATGGGGAGATGAAAGGTTTTTAGGGTGAAAGGGAGGCTATAAACCTAAGTCTAAAAGGTTTTTCCTCCACCAAGAAATCTTTTACAACTCAAGAGCACCTCTAGTTGTCAAATTTGAGTGTTGAAAAGAAGAAATCTTTTACAACTCCGAAAAGGCCACCAGCCATGGTGTGGATCACCTGTAAAGGATCCTTGTGTGGAGAATAAATCTTGTCAGAGTCGTTAAGCATCCAAAGGTAAAAGATTTTATAATTACTATATAATTTTTATATCATGATCCTATTGTAGGCTGATATTGGATTAGATCCAATATTTTATTACTTCCGTTACTTATGTATTTTAAAAAAATTGAAATGCATACATGTAGCCTACAAATAGATTTACTTAACAATGGTATCAGAGCCTGATTTGTGCTCTTAGTTTCTATCGTGCTCTATTCTGGGATGGTCCAATGGGGAAGGCTACTGGTAGTACCCTAGATCATTGTGCCCAACGAGCGTCTGGTAGGATATCAGGGATGCACCAATGAGGAAGGCTATTGGTAGTACCTCGGTGTGTGGTGCCCAACTACCCACTACTTGGAGAGTGCAATAGGCTGCTGAGAGCACTTGAAGGCTAATTTGGTTGGAAGCCAAAAACTTGGATTGGGTGGATTCACCAGGCTATCCGATCATAGGAGAGAAGTAGGGGTGCCACTTGTATTATGACCTATGAAGAAGAAAATGAAGGGAATGTAGATTAAAACTATTTTAATCTTTTTTTGGATGGTATGATCATAAACTATTTTAATTTTTATAAAATTTATTTTATGTTAAATTAAAATATTTAATTTAAAAGTTTATTGAATTTAATTAAAAAATTAAATTATCTTAAATGACAAAAATTTAAAAATATAATTTAAAAATTTTAAATTATTTGTATAAGCTTTAAGCTGTGTTTGATATGAGGGATAAGCGGGGATATCCCCTGGATTTCCTCTTTTATCCTAAAAGTTATAACTAAGGGGGATAATTTTGAAAAAGTTTAACTTGACATGGGTTATCCCCTTAACTTATTCCCTATGGATGTTCAGAATAACTAGAGTTATCCTTTGATGGCAAAGTTGTAATTTAAAAAAAGATGATTATCTTTTAAACTATTTATTGAATAAATAATATCTTATATACTTATTTAGAGATAATCTTTTATGAATCAAACATAGCATTAAGGATCATGAATTAGCTTGAGTTAGATCCTATTAATTGGTGTAGAGCTATCTTTATATTAGTTGGACTAGAGAACTTTAGTTAACCCGGTTGGGAGCGAGGCTTCGACCTCGTCAAACCCTTTTCCTCTTCCCGGGGTCTTCCTCGCTCTCTGCTCCTTCATTGTGAAGCGCTTCGTCTGCCCTATCTCTGCGAGCTCTTCGGAGCCCCATCGGAGAGGAAGAAGAGATAGATTTTAGGAAGAGCGGGAGAAAAGTCAGTATTTTTTTTTTTCGATTTTTGAAATATTTCCTCTTGGTCTGTAATGGAAGGCGGCGCCCTTCGGAGTTCCACAATCAACATCAGTGGCGACAGCACTGGTAAAATTTATACTCCCAGAAAGTCTTAATCTTTTTGTAGAGTGTGTGGTTCTGGGCCTTCTACGTTGGCTGGCGGCGTGGGGGTTTTAGGATCCAGGTTTAGGGTTTCTTGAGTTGGAAGGTTATGATGGTATATTAATTGGATGGCAGGAGTGAATCATAGACGGGAGAAGGATCAGAAAGTGGGATTGATGGGAAACACAATCAGAAGGAACTGGCTCTCCGACATCACCAACGCCGTCAGTGCGGTGAAGCCCGGCGGATCGAGGGTGGAGGAGGAGCCAGAGAATCCCAAGGTCATGCCTTGTCCGAGCAACAAGGACGACGTTGCCCAATTGACGAAGGTTCTTAACGCTTCAAAATCTCGTTCTTTTATTTTTCCTTTGCTTTTTCTTCAACTCCCGTTGCTTAAAAATCTGGTTTTTGGTATTTCTTCCTCAAAAATTTGGTCCTGCGTTCAGGAGAATGCTGCTCTTTTAAAGCTTGCTGGAGAGAGAGTATGTGCGTTCTTCTCTACAGCTGGACTGCCGTGCTTTATACTGAGTAATCCATCAGATTCTTGGTTTCCTTCATGATTTTTTGGTAATTTGATTGGCTTTGTTGGTTCTTTGGTTCGGCAGCAAAATCATAGAAATGAGCAACATTGAGATGCAGAAGCTTCGGTTTGATTTGCAGAAATCTAGACAACAGAATTGGGAGTTTGCTCAGGCACACTCTCGGATGCAAGCGGTTTACTCCTCTTCTTCCGATTGACCTGCTTTATTTTTTGTACCGTAGGTTTTCATTCCGCCCCCCCCCCCCTCCTAATCTATCTTTTATTTTCAATCGCAGAAACTCAACTTAAGCAGAGACAGAGTAAGTTCGTCCTCCGTTACGAGTGCGTCTGTTCGTTGGTTGTTTCTTGTCTAGGGAATGAAATTAAACCAACGGGAATCTATTATTTTTTAAATAAAAAAACAGTAAGGTTTCAGGGGTTGATCAAACCTCATGATCCGGTGCATGTTTTATTATATGCAGCTAAAAGGATTGCAACATGAATCTAGACGCATGAAAGCTGTCCTCCAAGCAAAGAACTTAGAAGTGGAGGTATACCAATCAATAATCATCATTAATATATTTTGCATTTCTTTTACTTTTTCTGGATTACATGAGTGAAAATTTTATTAATTCCAGGAGGAGGGGAAATTGAGGAAACAAGTGTATGAGAATATTGGATCTGAGGTATTCAAAAAATATTAAAAAAAATTTTAAAGAAAAAAGGAGACTTATTTGCAGTTAAACTTTCAGTTTTCCATTCCCCGGTTACGTAACTTGTATGCATGCTTAATTTTTGCAATTTAAGGAGGGACGCAACGAGTGTGCTGAGGTTGCTGTAGGCGCATCCCCTCAAGCTGACGACGTGAAGTCCTGCAATGCCAATAGGAAGCGCACATTAAAAGATCTTCGTAATTTCCACAATCTAATGATTATAGATTAATTTCAATTTTGCTTTAGTTTAATCCTCAATTACCGTGCAGTTCAGGGCTCTACTACAACACACACACAAGAAATAGCACCGCAAGAAAAGGTTATAAAGAGAAGGTATATCATGCTTTAACTAAAACGTGGGATGTTCTTCTCACCTCTTTCCAAATCACCACTGTTCAGGCTTAGTCTAACACACACAGTCTTTCTTTTGAAGCAGAAAAGCTCCTTACTTAGGAGATCCAGTTTACTTGAAATCTGAAACATCTGGACCTATGGCTGACTCGTTCAAGATAGAGGATGCCAAAGTTTCAGACCGCTCACATGTTGCTGAACCCTTGCATGCGGACGCTTCCATTCAGCCACGTTTTCCTACTCCTTGTTCAAATACTTCTACAGAATAGGGAAAATATTTTTATCTTGAAAAAAAATCTCTTCTCAGATATTGTTAGAAATATATTATAAAAATTTAAATTCATAAATAAAGTAAAAATCAAAAGATCAAACGGATTAGATTTTCGTCTCTTCATGTAGGTTGTTTTGTTGACGATCTATCCCCAATGTACAATGCTACAATCGTAGAGGTGCAAACCCAATGATTATCCTAAGAAAAGATTAATGAAAATTAAAAATAAAATAATACCATCTTTTAGTTCCTGTTTATATAGGTTTAGCCAATAAAAGCTTCAACGGCTCGATCCATAATGGCCTTAAAGGCATGATAGCCGTTAGTCTCACAAAATAAATTGTTTGGGTCGTTTTTGGATGTTGATGAATGTTGCCTCTCGCAACGCAGCGTTTCGAAATGCTTTGGGCGTTCCTTTTTTTTATATTTAAATTTTTGTCAACAATCCCCCATAAAAGTTTTAAAGAAAAAATAAGATAAAATAAGATAAATATAACAAAAAAATTTTAAGGCATCTTATATTGTGCAATAGGTGAGGTGTCCTATGGACTTGAACCTCACTTAGTGTTGATTGTATATATCTGAAGGAACTATAGTGGATTGGACCTTGAACTAGGTCCTTTGACTCAGACTTCTACTAATCACATACACAGAATCAATTGGGTTTAAGCGGTCAGTGCATATTAAAGGCCTTGCACTTAGTACCTTTATTTTTTATGAGAATTTTTTAAGATTAATCCAAACATTTAGTCATGGCCTAATATGGCGATTCTCATGTAGGTGAATCCTCCAAGGATACCCTGTAGATAACCTACCTCGAATCCATTAAGAGTATGACTCAATCTTACATAAATTTACTTTGTCACTTTATAAGAGCACTCATTATAGGGATGTGATGAAAAATTTTTAAAATTTGTGCTTTAAAACGATCACTCAATCAGCTTCGTTTCTACCACATTGAACCTCATTCATGGGATATCCAATCACAGAGGTTGGGTATCCACTGCTGGTGACCAAATAATGGGCTTAAGCTCCATCTCCCTCGATGAATCTAGGACTCCACTCCTAGATAATCCCTTGGTTAATTGATTTGCCAAATTCTTCTTGGATTTGACAAATTCTAAGAAAATAACTTCTTTTTTTTTTTAGACTAGACCTCAAATAAGAGAATCAAACAAAGAGATATTAGAATTGAATATCCAAATACAAGATAAACAATAAGTTGGATATTCCAGCTGTCATGAGATTATTTAGTAAATTATAGAAACTTTTATTAAATCTCATGTCAATAGATTTCAAGAGACTCAAAACAGAGTATTTATATGACATACCTTGTCACAACATCCAAGTTCATTCATTCTTTACCATTTGGTATTTTGTCTAGCAACAAATAACATAATAAGGAGATATTAAATATTGACCACTACCACTATACCAGAAAACACTTATTTGGAATAGAAAAATTTTGCATTTATGTAAGAATGCAAATATATATTAGTAAAATAATAAAATGATATGAAAATACATTTATATACAAGCACGCATATATTATGTGCACAAGTGCAAGCATGTATGTACACACATGTAATACATATATACATGTGTATATCATTGGGCCTAGAAAACAGCTTAGCTATGGATGTTATATGTGTTGGGGAATGCGGAATACCCCCAAGATCATGGCTATAGTGTATATAAGTAATACAAAAAAAACTTTTACCGTTCTAATCTATGAGTACAAGATCATATCTTCAGATTTGAACTTTCGATCACTTTGATTCGATTGCTCGACCTCAACCTTTAGCCTTCCGCCGTATTTCCGAAAATACCTTCTTTCTCTCACAAGATGGTGGGATCTCTTGGCCGTCCTAGGGTTTCTTATTTTTCTTTCTCCAAAAAAACGTTAACCCTAGCAACCAACTGAGAGGGTATTTATAGGGCTACAACAGGGACCAATAGGCAAATATGAAAAGGACTTCCTACGTAATTAAATCTCCCAATCCTACCCGGGTTAGGATTCAATTACGTAAATTACAATTCATTCCACTAAAGAATTATAATTGTACTCCTAATCATATTCGAATTTATATTTTCGAGCCTTTAATATTAAATACTTATTATCTCCCCACGTTAAGATTACAGATATCCACCAATTAAATTTAATTACTGATAATATAATTTAATTGGCTTTTATTATCCTTGAGACCTATCCACTTAACTTATTTGATGTATCGGATTCAAAATCCACTTGCAAGATTTGATACAATCAAAACTTATAAGCTTCCTCAAGGGGATATCATCAATCCAATTTATCAGGACGTGGTTTCCTTCAACTATTAATATTCATATATATAATGTTATTGCCCAACCCACTGAGTTTATTGACTCATATAGAATCTCACTCTATGTGTAATCAAAGCAATAATCACTACATACACGTGTCTAGAAATAGAATTCGGATTAAGAGCATAAGTAATCATAATATTCATGAGGTTTAAATTATTTTATAAAGTCAGTATAAAATAATTAACTCAACTGGGTCCTGTTCAATACACACAAAGTGTACTAGCACAAATAGTTAGAATAAACCATTCCCCGTAGTCAAGACAGACCTACTAAAAATTTGTGCTACAGTTCTACTGATGGTGTGTCCAATTCCATCTAAAACTGTGAACAATAAACTTGTATTCCAAAAGAACCGATGATCTAGTCTTCTGTGTGTAAGCCGTACTCTACACACTAGATCAAATACTCTTTGTAAATACTAGACACATGCACATATATAGTAAATGGCACACATTGCTCAAAATGAATTCTCATTAAAATATAAAGACATAACATAAAGCATATCTTTTAGTCTATATCTCTATCAATCTCCCACTTAGACTCAAAGCAATGCTTGTACACATCTAACTCCCATGCCCTCTACATGTCTATCAAAAACTTTTGAAGTTAAACTCTTTGTAAAAGGGTCTGCCAGGTTGTCCTCAGATGTAACCTTGGTCACCAGCACGTCACCTCTTTGCACGATGTCACGTATCAGGTGATACTTACGCTCAATGTGTTTAGATTTCTTATGGGTCCTGGGTTCCTTCGAATTAGCAACTGCCCCACTATTATCACAATAAAGTGTAATAGGTAATTGCACTGAAGGTATCACACTAAGATCCAAAAGAAAGTTTCTTAGCCAAACAGCCTCTTTTGCAGCCTCAGATGCAGCCACATACTCAGCTTCCATGGTAGAGTCAGCAACACAAGTTTGCTTCACACTCCTCCAACTAATGCTCCACCACCCAAAGTGAACACATATCCCGAGGTTGATTTCCTAGATTCATTATCTGATTGGAAGTCCGAATCTGTATATCCTATAGGCACAAGACTATCTGCTTGGTAAACTAACATATAATCTTTAGTCCTTTTCAGGTACTTAATTATATGTTTTACTGCAGTCCAATGTTCTCGCCCAGGGTTAGACTGAAATCTGCTAACCATGCCTACGGCAAAACAGATATCAGGTCTAGTACATAGCATAGCATACATTAGGCTTCCTACTGCAGAAGCATAAGGAACTGCCTTCATACTTTCTATCTCTTCAGGTGTCTTAGGACACTGATCCTTAGATAGAGAAATTCCATGCCTGAAAGGAAGAAATCCTTTCTTGGAATTATGCATACCAAAACGGGTGAGAATTTTATCGATATAAGTGGCTTGAGATAAGCATATCATCCTTTGCTTGCGATCTCGCAAAAGCTTGATCCCTAGGATGTGACTTGCTTCTCCCAAGTCCTTCATATCAAATTGTCCAGATAACCATACCTTGACCGAAGATAACACTCCCATATCGTTTCCAATAAGTAAGATGTCATCCACATATAGCACCAGAAACACCAAAGTTTTTCCATCACGCTTCTTGTACACACATGACTCGTCAGGACTTTGATCAAAACCATAAGATTTAATAGCTTGATCAAAACGAGTATTCCAAGATCTAGATGCCTGCTTAAGTCCATAAATGGACCTCTTAAGCTTGCACACCAAGTGCTCCTGGCCTTTTACTATAAAACCGTCTGGTTGCATCATGTAAATGCACTCGTCAAGATTTCCATTAAGGAAAGCTGTCTTGACATCCATTTGCCAAACTTCGTAATCGAAATGAGCTGCAATGGATAAGAGAATCCGGATAGACTTAAGCATAGCTACTGGTGAAAAGGTTTCCTCATAGTCGATCCCTTCTTTCTGAGTAAAACCTTTTGCAACTAGCCTAGCCTTGAAGGTTTCCACCTTCCCGTCTGCTCCTCTCTTCTTCTTATAGATCCACTTGCATCCGATGGGTTTTACTCCCTCGGGTGGTTCTACAAGATCCCAGACCTGATTAAAGTGCATAGACTCTATCTCTGATTTCATAGCATTTTGCCAAAGAGTTGCATCTTTATCCTGTAATGCTTCATTGTAGCTACTGGGTTCAGTATCCAGTTCATCAGAGATTCTGTCATATGACTCTCCAAGGAACATATACCGTTTAGGTGTATTTACAACCCTCCACTACGACGAGGCACAACCTGATTGTATGTGCTTGTAGTAATACGATCTGACTCTGATCCTTGTGCTCCATCAACCTGCACTGGTTCTGAAACTGGTGCATTAATGGTATCCTTTTGTACCAGTTCAGGGTCAGTTCGTGTTACTATACTTCTCCCACTACGAATAGTTATTGGGAAGTTTGGGAACCCACTTTCTTGTGGTGTTTCTGCTTGTACTATTGGTATTAAAGGAGCCAGTCTAGTTTTATCGCCTCTCAACTCTTCTAGAGCAATTTTACTTCTGGGTTTGTGGTCTATAATATAGTCCTCCTCCAAGAATCGGGCATTGGTGCTAACAATGACCTTCTGATCCTTAGGACAATAAAATAAACCACCTTTTGTTCCTTTAGGATATCCAACAAAGAAGCATACATCTGTCCTTGATTCCAACTTATCTGGTTTACCTTTTAGTACATGTGCTGGACAACCCCAAACCCGAACATGTCTTAGACTAGGCTTGCGCCCAGTCCACAGTTCTGTGGGTGTCTTAGGTACTGACTTAGATGGTACCAAGTTAAGAATATATGCAGCTGTCTCTAATGCATATCCCCAAAACGAAATAGGTAAGTCTGAATAACTCATCATAGATCTAACCATATCCATAAGAGTCCTATTCCTTCTTTCAGCTACACCATTCTGCTGTGGCGTACTAGGTGCAGATAACTGGGATTCAATCCCAGCATCTAATAAGTAATCTGTGAACTCCCCTAAGAGGTACTCGCCACCACGATCGGATCGTAGTGTCTTGATATTTTTACCATGACGGTTCTCCGTTTCTGCCTTAAAAATTTTAAATTTTTCAAAGCATTCAGACTTACGGCGCATCAGATAAATATACCCATATCTTGAGTAATCATCAATAAAAGTGACAAAGTACTCAAAACCACCTCTAGCTTGGATGTTCATTGGGCCACACAAATCAGAGTGAACCAATTCTAATATCTCCTTAGCTCTATTGCCTTTGGCCGAGAATGGCCGCTTGGTCATTTTTCCTTCTAAGCAAGATTCACAGACCGGTAGTGCCTCTACTTCCAATGAACCTAATGGTCCATCTTGAACCAGTCTAGAAATCCGTCTTAGATTTATATGACCTAGGCGCAAGTGCCAAAGATAAGTTTGATTCATTTCAGAAGGATGTTTTCTCTTACATGGTCTATTATGTTATTCACTTCATTTAGTTGCACAGTAGGAGAAACAGGATTAATAATATAAAGACCATCCACCAATGTACCAGAACAGATAAAATGTTTATTTTTCTTAATAACAACGGAGTCATTAAAATAAACTGAATATCCATCATCAACCAACTTAGAAACTGAAATTAAATTCCTTCTAATTGAAGGTACAAAAAAATAGTCCTTTAATATTAAAATCTATTTCTACTAAAAGAAAAGCTAAAATCTCCCACTGCAACTACTGACACTCTCGTGCCATCTCC